>CM025959.1:113427952-113688706 GCA_014839755.1 Sylvia borin | reverse complement strand
CCAGTGTGGCTCCAGGAGCCAGCCCAAATGCCCTCCCAGCCCAGCTGTCCCCAGTCCCTGGCACTCAGCCCTTGCAGCACAAGCTCACACGGCCCAGCTCTGGCTCCTGTCACTGCCTCTGCCTCTGCTTGGCCAGGGCTGGGCTGGGCAGAGTTTGGGCCCATTCCCATTTGTCCCACAGGTCCCCAGCTGAGCAGCTCCAGAGCACAGAACCTGGCTGGGATCAACCTTCTCAGCCCTCTGTGTGTGTGACAGGCCAGCCTTGGTTCCCAGTGCTGCCTCCCTCAGCACCTGCCACTGACATTGGTTTCCCTGGATGTTGTGGTTTGGGGCTCCCTGCCCTCTCTGCTGTCCCTGCAGACAGTGAAGCCCCTCCTGGAGCAGAGACCCTGAATGGAGCAGAGCCTCTGCTGCCACAGCCCATCTCCCAGACCCTTGCCCAGTGTTTTGCCACTCAGCAGGGTCAGCACAAAAGAAACAGGCACCAGCTTAAGGAATAGGTGTCATTTACTATTAATGCCAAACTGCCAAGAATCACAAAAGGATGAGCTCAGCAATGCACAAAATCATTACTACAAAGATTGCAGACAGTGATTAAGAAAGATACATCACCAGTTACCCCAAGACTTGACCATCCTCCAGATCAGCTGTGGATCCCCTGTCACAGTGAAGGACTGGAGAACCCCTCTCAGGAACTGGGAATTTCTGTGGTGTGTCCACTTCCAGGCAACGAGGCTTCTGCCTTCATGGTGAGAGGGTCCTGTTCTTATATTCTTCAATAAACAAGGTGACACCACTTCTAGTGCAGGAATATCTGGTTTCATTCTCCTCTTGGGTTCCCCCCAAAGCCTGGCCAGGGCTCAAGAGGGACCAAGGGAATTGATCTTTGATCCTACACCCCCAAACAAGGCCAGACATTGAATTTCATGGTCTTACCTCATTTCTAAATATGGACAGGAAAATACATGTTTCACTAATGAGCACATTCATAGATCATATTGCTAATGATGCTTCGTTAATGAGCAGATACATCTATAATATGACTAATAATATTTACCTAATAAGCGGATACATGTAACATTTGATTGAAATCTTCATGTTTGACAGGACAGGAAAATTTTAGCTCAGGCCCTAATGCTCAGGCCTCAGGCACGGCCTGTTGTTCAGGCCTTAGTAATTCACCAAGTGCCATCCCCCTGTCCCCTGCCTGTGTGCAGCACACAGAGCTCAGGTCACCCCCAGCTCTGGCTCCCCTGAACACAAAGCAGACACAGCAGCACGGTCCAAATCAACTCCTGTATTAGCAGAGCCTGCAGGGGATGAGGCTGGAGCAGCCCTTCAGCCAGCTCTCCACGAGGGCTTGGCCCTCACATTGCCAGCAGGGCTGCAGCACCTGCACAGCAAAAGCCCCCACAGCTCCCTGGGCAGAGCCAGCTGGTGCCACCTTCTCCAGAGCACGGCTCCGGTGCCACCAGCCTGCCTGGACAGCACCAGCACTGCCCCGAGGGCTGCTGCACAAGGTGCTGGCAGGCAGGATTCTCCACGTGGGGCATTCCAAAGGCTTTTGCTCAGCAGAGAGGCCAAGGGCAGGAGCAGCTCCTGCCGGGGCTGAGGGCTGGAGGGAAGGGCAGCAGCCCCAGGCACCTGAGCAGGAGCGGCTGCCCTGGACACAGACACAGCACCTCCCAGACAGGGAGTGAAAGCACTGCCTGAGCCCCAGGGCAGTCCTGTCACTGCTTTCCTGAGCCCAGGGGCACAACAGCTCCTGCTGGGAGAACGGCCTCAGTTCATCCAGGAGGCTGCAGTCAGGGAGAGAAGGAAGGATGGTGCCCAAAAGTCAAGCAGCTCGGCTTGCAGCCAGCATGGAGCTGGCCTCAGGTCCCGCAGCCCTTTCTCCAAGCAGGACACCTCCTTGCTGCCGGAAAACTGCCTTTGGGCACTGTCCCTTCTTGTCCCACAGCAGCTGATCCAAGGGGTGCTTGGAGTGCTGCCTTGGCCCTGACCCTGTTCCTTGGGCTCAGGCTTGGCCACGAGGCCAATCACCCCAAGGAGGGGGTTTGGTTTGGCTCTAGGACAAAGCAGAGGGAAATGTTCATGGCAAGAAGGCAAGAGGATTCTGAGATTACCATGAAGTGAGGGAGTTGCTGAGCGATGGCCAAAGTAATGTGCTTTATTTCACCACATTTGAGAGCATTTGGATACCGTTGTCTTCATTGGGCTTGAGAGCATCATCATTGGAACTGCATTTTCTGGAGAGCCCTGAAAAAGAGCCTTTAGTTCTTCGAAACTGCAAAGCCGCTGTGGTCCTTCCTGCACAAGGACGTAGCCTAACGCGTGGCCAGCTCGGACATTACTTCCTGCTTGGTGATTCTCTGCCATGCCTCAGGGATTTCTCCTTTGCCCTGAAATTTCCCATTGTACAAATCTTCCAGCTCTGTCCGGAAATGAGACACAAACCATTTCCAGTACGCCTGCGTGGATGAATCAGGAAGAATGTTCCAAGTGGAAACAGGAGGTCCAGCATCACGGTATGTCTTGTATGGGAACCATTCGCCACCATCAAACTTGAATCTGAGATCAGTTGTGACAAGGCTGGAACAAATATCAATGACCAGGTGGTCTGTCCCATCCCACATGGTTCCCATCAAAGTCCGTGGACGATGGAAGATCAGCTGATGGTCTCCATCATGCCCCTGGATGGTGTTTGTGCACACAGCCCCACAAAAGGGACACTGTGCCCAGCACCCCGAAAAATGCTCTGCCAGGATGGTGTGAGGCTGCCTTGAAAACAAGCTCATGTCAGCACCAGCAAATTCTTTCAGGAGCCTGTCCCTCAGGTCTTCCACAGCTTTTGCCATAGCACTGCTCAGGAATTCAATGTCTGTGACCTCCTGGTGCTCGATGCCCTTCAGGTCACTTCTGGGCAAGTTGATCACCTCTGTCAGTTCCCTGCAAAATTCATCCAGCCAAAGAGAGACTTTGTCTTCTCTGTCTTTTCTGTCTTTGACAATTTGGGTTGATAAAGAAACAGCTGACATAATGTTTCGATACAGAAGATCAAGTGAGGAACATAAAAACTTCTCCAGCCTCCTGTTCCCATCTAAACAGTGACTCTTCACTCGTGTCTCAATGTACCTCTGAAAAAACTCTTTTGGAAACTTAAGGTACTGCTTAAAATACTCAAAATTTTCTTCTTCTGCCAGGTATCTCAGGATGCAAACTTCCAGATTGGCTCTGTCGCCCTGGAAATCTGTTGATTTGCCCTTCATGTCATCTGCAATATTTTTAGCTGTCCTCTCACAGACCTCCTGGTGAAGAGCTGCTTCAATCTTGTTACAAAGGAAAACAGCAAAAGTTGTGATCGAAGTGGCTCCTTGGCAGGAAATCTGGAAGCATTGGAAGAAATCTTCTCTCTTGCTGTTCAGGTACATGACTGGGTCATTTGCCCTTTGGAACGCTTCGTGCATGGCTTTAAACCTCTCTGCTGCCATTTTGCACAGATACAGAGACAAATCTATGCTGTATTCTTTGTTAAAAGTACATTTTGCATCGTTGGGGACAGAGTTCACACCTTTCTGTACTTCATTGAGAATTTCATGAATAAAGCTTTGACTGTAATCACGTTTCTCCTGCTCCTTCTTATCAATATTTGCCTTCACACTTGCTATAATCTTTTCTGTGATGTGTTGAAAGTTGATCACATCAGCACTGAAAAAGCTCCTGGGATCTGGAAAAGAGCGAAAATAGTTTTTCTTCGTGATGTGTTTCTCCTTGTTAAAAGAAAATCCTCTGCCTTTGGGAAATGACCTGATACGTTCATGAAAACCTGGCTCCTTGAAGTGCTCTAGAAGGACATCTTCGATGTCTGCATCGATATCCACTCGTTCTGGAGGACGAGCAGCACGGGAGACTTCGGCAATCCACTTGTTCCAGACAAATGTAAACTTGTCCTTCAGTTCTCTCTCACTGAGGCTCTTCCCTTTCAGACTCACAGCCAACTCCCTACTCCTTCTCAGGAGCTCATCTTCATATTGCAACTTCCTGGCATCCAGTTTCCTCTGCTCCTTCTGTAGCTCAATAAGATTCTCACATCTATTCTTCATTTCATGAAGAAGAGCCTCTTTTAGTTCTTTCAGCTTCCGCTGTCTGCTTTTTCGCCACTGCACCAGTGTCTCATGGTCTTTGTCTTCCCTGAAATACTTTTCCACTTCTTTCTCAATGGCATCACTTGTCTCTTGTACCAGCCCTTCCAGGTGTTCTCTGGTGACATTCTGCAAGTCCCCATTCCGAATTCTGTTGTCCAGTCTAAGCTGTACTTCTAAGACGTGACTCCTCAGCCTCCAGGTCCACTGACTAAAGGCACTTTCCAGTTTCCTGTAGGCAGCAATCTCCAGGGAATTCTTGAAGCTGAAAACAAAGTTTTCATTCAGCAAAGCATTCCAGAGGTCACCAATCCGATCTTTCAGGCTCGAGAGCCTCAAAATGCTGCGCTGCGACTGTTTCTGGGCAGTCTGGAGGATTTTGCTCTTGAGTTGCTGGACGTTCTGGCTGTAGGTGGGGTTGGGTGGTGCCATTGGGGGGTTTCCTTCCCACAGGTGAGAAAAGTAGTGAATGTGCGTGTTCACATCAAAGCCAATCACATCACTGAAGGAGGAGATGTCACAGAATTCCTGCTGAGCAGCTACCACGGTCATTTCATCCAGCTTTTCCTGCAAACGCCTTCGACCTTCCATGTTCTGCTCCTTGGCAGTTATTTCTCCCACATTTTGGTGGACAAAGAGGCAGCTTGGGGAAAGATTGACTTTCTTCATCCTCAGGAAAGCCTGCACAGCAATCTGGAGAACATCTTGCATTTCTGATGGATTTTCTCCAAAGATGTTGATCACGGTCAAGTTGCCAACACCAATGACAAAGGTGGCCAGCTCATTGTCATGGTTCAGGGACCGTTTATTGGCCATCTCAATGGCACGAAGTCCCTCTGTGTCAACCACCAGCACAAAATCAAAGCCCAGCTCTTGCTGCAGCTCCTGGCCCACTGGGATCAGCTGCATAAAGGCTCCGCGGGTGCATCTCCCCGCGCTGACGTTGAACTGCAGACCAAACATGGCATTCAGCAGGGTGGACTTGCCCGTGCTCTGGATGCCCAGCACCGAGAGCACAAACACTCGTTTGTCCCCCAGCCTCTCAATTAAGCTGTCAAAGATTGCTCCCACCCAGCGCAAGGGCAGGTAAGAAGCGTCCCCATCCATCAGCTCCACAGGATACCCTGAAACCATCAGCTCTGCTGCTATTTCTGGCAATTTGACAGAACTCTCATTCTTGGAATTCATTAGATCCAGAGCTTCATAAATCTGTCCTACTTCTCTCAGAAGGTGCTCCAGGCCTATGGATGAATTGTTGATTTCATCAGAGAGGGCATCGAAGTTACTCAGCAATTTAGAATTCACACTGCTTTTTTCCTTGCTTTTCTTCTGTGCCAGGATTTCAGACCATAACTTGTGATAGTCTCTCCTCAGTTCTTCAAGGCGACCGCAGGACAGCTCACTCATAAAGACCTTCATCCACTGCAGGAAGTATTTCTTGGTATCTGCTGGCTGGGTCTGGAGAAAGCTGAGGAATGATTTCATCAGTGGGTTGAGAGGAAAAGCTTGATCAAGTTGCTTCCTTCTTATTGATCTCTTCTCATTTTCAATTTGGCTGCGATGATGCTCAATGCTCTTGTCTCCCTTCTCCTGCAAGCGAGTGAGTTCTTTGTCGTTTTGGCACCACTCGTTCCACAGTTTTCCTTGAAGTGGCAGCAGCTGGGATTTGATCTCAGACAGCTTCTCTTTCTTCAGAAGGTCCACCAGCTCTTTGGCCTTTGCTTTGGCTGTCACACACGCGGGTTTGTCTACATCCACTATGAATCTGTGCTGGCGAGCTTTGTCCACACAGGCATCTAGGCTGAAAGATGAATTAGACTGTTCCAGGAGATTCCCAATCTTCTTGGTCAGCTGGTCAATCAGGTCTGCTTCCTTTCTGTTCTTGATCCCTATTTTTATGATTTTGCTGGATCGTCCCGCTGCAACATTCTCTTTTTCTGTGAGAAGACAAACCAAAGGCCTTTGTGACTTCCACAAGCCCTGCAGAAGCTCTTTACCCCTGCTGTCCATGTGCTCCAAGTCAGACACAAGAGCCACGTTGACAGCAGATATCTCCTGCAGGAACTGCAGCTGTGCTCCGTGATCCCTGGCGTCTCCATGCAGGTTACAGAAAGCCATGCAGCACTCAAAGGTGTCATCAGAGCTCCCACGGGGGCAGTACCAGGCGATCTCCACCACCCCTTCCATCAGCAAACAATCCCTGGTGCTTCCTCTGCACTCGCGGTGGAAGAAAGTGTCGTGTTTGCGTTTGCTCAGCAGAGCGTTCAGGAGCTGAGACTTGGAAGAGGAGGCCGAGCTGCCAATGCGGATGAAGGACACAATGGGTGTCTGGGCCTGAAAGATGAGTTTGTTGTTGTAACTCTTTGTTCCAGACTGATTTGCTGACTTCCCTGCCTCTTTCCAGCTCCTTTGGATTTGGCTGAGGGCGTAGAGCGGGAACTCGATGTGTGAAGTGCACGGGTTGGGCACCAGCAGAGGCAGCGCCAGTTGGCAGAAGGCCAGCTTGGTTGCAAGGGTCTGTCTCAGGAAGTCATCAGCACAATGGAAAATGGCCATCTGCAGGTCCATGGGGTGCACATGGCTGTCCCTGCTTCCATGTTCAGGGCCTGCTTCCGTCAGATTATCCAGGAAGTTTTCAAAGGACTCTGATGACTCATCCTCTTGCTCTGTAGTTTCTGAATCGGGTGCAAGCCCTGGGTTGTTCTCATCAGAGCACGTCAGGTACCTCACCTGGTAATCCACGGTTAAGAGCTTTTGCAAGAAGTAACATGGCAGTTCTGTGTCCTGGCTGGGCTGGCTGTCCTGCAGAGATGTCTTGTTGATGGTGTGGAAATCTCCCATCCCCATTTTTCTTGGGTAGTGACTTTCCAGTCCAAGGCGCTTGAGCAACTGGAGGAACTCCTGGTTTGCAGTGGCTTCATTTGCTCTGGATTGGCTGCTGTCTGACTTGGATTGAGACTGACTGGGGGGCTCAGGGCTTGCAAAAGTGTCTTCCAGGTCTCTGACTACGATCTGCGTCCTATCTTCGTCCCATTTCTCATCCAAGCACCCACTGATCAAGGAACGCAAGTCCTGTTCCAGCCTCTCCCAGTCTGTGCCTCCGCTGTACTTTTGGAGGAGATTCTTTATCCGTGGGGACCATGAGCCTTTCATGTGATCTTCCATGAAAACTAAACGCTCTCTCTTCTGCCCAAGGGACAGCTCTTGACTTTCAGGTGTCACAGTCAGACCCGTCAGCAGAAGGGAGGCCTCAGCTCTGCCGGCATCTTGCTCCTTCAGTTTCACGTACTTCTCATATGCCGCTTGCATTTGCTTGGCCATGTACTGAATTTCTGGGTGTCCAAGGAGGTGCTGGAAAGTGCTGCTTTCCACCTGGTACCCTGTGCTGGTGGCAATCAAGAGCACCAACAGTTCCATGTCCTTCTGGGTCCGTTCCTGGAGAGAGTGGAGTAAGGAATAAATGGCCAGGCTGCTGGTCAAAGTGGCTTCTGTCTTTGCTTCATGAACAGCAGAAGCAGAGCTTCCTGGTGCATAGGTGACAGCATGGATGTGCTCCTTCATTTGCTGCAGTGTTTTGATGAGCTCTCCAGGCTCAGAGATTTTGGGAGATTTGGGAAGCGTAAGCCCAGTCTGGAAGATCCATTGCATAATGGAGGAAGCTTCAGGAAAGTCCTTGACAGAGTAGATATGAGGATCCAGGAGGCTTCTCAACATTACCTTGATAGAGCTGGTGTTTTCTGGAGGTGACTCCTGGCAGCTGTGCACAGTGTTCACCAGGAAGTCCTGCAGGGCTTTGTCTGACAGGCATACGTTGATCCACACACTGGGGTCCTTGGTTTTTGCATTCAGATCATCTTTTAGCTCCATCAGCATGAGCAGCTTTCTTTCATCCACCGTCACCTCCCAGGCCTTCACAGTCTCCATGAAATCTCTGGCCTCTTGCACAGCAATTTCTATTTCCTCATCAAATGTGGTGCCAACACTTTGATTGGTCAGCTCTTTGTATGCAGCCCTGAGGGCTCTGCTCATCTGACCCACGGACTTAAAATCCCCACTGTGATTGCACAGGATGATGTCCCACACTGGGATCAGCTTAAAGCCGCGGTCGATAACGCACCACGTTGTGTTATCAGACACGAGCCCTGTTTTCCACTGAGGAAGAGAAGCTGTGTCTGGTGGGCCCCCTGTGGTGACCACATAGAGCTGAATTGCTGTATGGGAACTCTCTCCAGCTCTCCCCAGGACAGAAGTCTTTGAGCTGGATTTAGAAACATCCAGGGCCCCTGCAGCACTTGCCAAGAAGCCACCCCAGCTGGCCCCAACAAAGGTGTTCAGTGCTTCACATGTTTGTCGCTTCATCTCTTCCCTCTGCTCAGTTCGGAATCCTTCAGTCGATGCCTTCCACCAGAATATCCCCCCAAAGTGGAGGGGACCCTGGTTTATGTGGGACCCAAACCTGCTGAAGAACCTCTCACACCTATGCAGCAGGGGGGCCTTGTCTTCCTGAGTGAAGCTCAAGAGCTGCTCCATGTCTTGCAGCTCCTGCAGAGCCGCATCCGAGAGGAGAAGCTGATGCCTTTGGAAGTGGCAGGAGGCCAGAGGGATGTACTGGTACTTGGTGCTACAAAAGTAGCTCTGCTCAGAGTGGGACTGGTGGGTGTCCTGGGACTGTGAGGAGCTGCTGTGATCTACACCCGCTCCCAGGCTAATCCCCAAGAATTCGGCTTTGGCAGAAACGCTCATGCTGAACCCCAGCTGCTCCATGGACTTGGTGAAAGTGGATTCTGCTGCAGAGGATGAGAACTCCTTCCTCTCAAGCAGCGATCCTTGCTCTGGACCAGCGAGCTGGAATCCCTCAAGAACCTTGAGGAGATGCTCTCGCTTTGCCAGCACATCTTCAGGTCTGCTGGTTCTGTAGATGCCTTGCAGGGCCAGTCCCCCTGACGCTCGCCTCAGCACCTCCGTGTCAGGGATGTTCTCCCTCCTGACTGCTGACAACTCCTCCTGCTCCACCTGCTTCTGGATGCTTTCTAGCATATCTGCCAAGGGTTTCTCTGGTGGTGGCCAGAACTCTTTGGGAATCTCCATGGCTTGCCACAGAGTCTCTGCTTTCTGCCTCACAGCATCCTGGCTGTGGCTTTGGCTGTTGAGCATTTCTGTCAGATCCTTCAGGGCTTGCTTGGCCACTTCTTGTCTTTGCTTTGTGTTCTCCAAGTGTTTCTTCTGCATGTCTTTAATGGTCATTTTCTCATCTGTTATTTTCAGGAGTTTCTGGAGTGCCTTTTTCTCCCAGGGGTGCCGTACCTCACACTCCAACCTGAGGTAGTCTCTATATTCCAGATGTTGCAGGGCTTCTCTGCACTTGATTCCCAGGATCTGTGACACTTTGGGCAGCCAGTATGCAGCATCCAATCCTTTTTCCTGAAATGCCTCTGCCAGGAGCTGTGCCTTTTCCTCCCTCTCCTGTGTGTCCTCCTGCGAAGCCATGTCTCTGAAAGAAGAAAAGAGACTTTCCCTAAGGTGCTGTCAGAGGCCCCAGCCTCCTGGCAGAGGCTCTGCAGCAGCTGCAGCCCTGGGGATTGCTCCCAGCCGGCTGCTGGAGCCCAGCCTGGGATGGCACAAGAGCCAAGCTCTCCTTCCCAGCACACTGGATGTGCCGGTGGCTTTCCTGTGTGCAGGATCAACCCTGAAGCTGAGTGTATATCCCAGGACAGCAGAGACACAGAAACACAAACAGCTAGACAGACACACACACAGACAGAGGCACAGACAGACACACAAACACATGGTACGGGGGACATTTATGGATATGAAAATTCAGAGTTTCAAAAGCATTTGTGTATAGGTAAAACTATAATTTTATGACGTGTTATTAAGCAATTCTTTTAAGGTAGAGAAACGGCTTGTACTAAAACACATAGGAATGTAGTTGCTAGGCTTGGTTGTTGGGTAAAAGTCATAAAGGGAAAGATGTATGTTACTGAAACTCAGCCAAGCAGGACCTAGGCATTGTGAAGATGTGATAAAGCAGGACTTAATGCATTGAGAAGCCAATAAGAACCAGGTGCCTGGTTTTGGCCAGGACAAATTGACTTGGGAACTAGCCAAATCCCTATTGTGCTTGCCCAGAAGGAGACGTCAAACAATGAACACGGTTTGAGGAAGATGCCTCTAACTTCATCAGAAGAGCCCAGCCCATGACCACCAGAGGGGACTGCAGAGCTTCAGAAGGATCATTTAGCTCATTTTAATACGAAGTGAGGCTAGGCAGAGCTAGGTGATGAATACTTATAGATGTATTGTGAAACCTAATGCATATGTAATATTTGAAAAGATTATTAGGTAAGGAAAAACCACTAAGATCTGCACACCTTTGGAGGAATTCTCCCCTGCGCATCCGACGTTGAATAAAGCATTTCCACTTTACAGATTTCAGAAGCTGTGGAGTCTTTTGCCACAAATCATTTCTGGCAAGCCAGCCAGGAGGCTTGCTCTGCCCGGCTGCCGAAGCGGCAGGGGGGAAAACTTCCTGAGGGGCGTGCCGGGATTTTCCCAGGAGGAACTCTGCTCCTTGGCTTGCTCACTGCTGTGGTAGACAGCAGCCTGCTGGCACTGCGGACACACAGCGTGTTTTAAACGCAGGGAGCCTGTAAGTTGTATGCTTAGCCAGGGCTGCTAAAAAGGGGATGAATTTTGGATGGCTACGCTGACCCTGTGTAGGTAAAGTCTGCGCTTGCAAGCAGCTGCTGGCCGACAGAGCAGCTGCAGCTGACAGAGCAGCTGTAGCTGACAGAGCAGCTGTAGCTGACAGAGCAGCTGCAGCTGACAGAGCGGCTGCAGCTGACAGAGCGGCTGCCAGCCAGGGGGCAGCTGGGGACGGGGGTTCGCTGATCGATGAGCAACCACTAGCCATTCTGGGGGTGAACTGAGGGAATGCTTTCCTTGCTGCTATTGGCATTGTGTGTTTGTTGAGTCCGGACATTTTGGCTGTCTGAGTGACTGCGACGAGCCCTCGGTATGAAGCAAGTGGTGAGCTCTACCCGTGCTTCCATCCTCAGGCAACTGAGGCAGCTGGGGAAAGGCAGAGTGAATGCTAAGATGATTGCTGTGTACTTAGATTGTGTTTTGTTTGAGCGTTGTGAAGTGATTTGGGGTCATTGAGATATGGCGTGAAGCACGGTGGTGTGAGTGTGAAAGAAGGAGTGATGTGTGTGAGTGCAGGGAACGTGTGTTTTAACCATGGCTAGACTGGCTAGACGAATAAAAGGAACTCCTCATCCCCAGTGGTTTTGGCTTGATCCTTGGGAATTTGTGAATCTGGTGATTCATTAGATAGAAAGGGGAGACAAATGGGTCTATTTAGAGGGAGTATATAGAACTTCCACAGGGAGATTGGTAGCCTTAGATTGGGAACAGCCTGCACCAAAGGATTTAAACATTCAAGAAAGAATAAATGGAATAGGCTGTTTTTGTGGGCATTTTGGAGCCTTCAGTACATCAAGGGGCTGGCATTCTGCATGGGTACTGTTACAGTGTAGAGACTGTGAAAGATGTCGGTACTCTGGTTCTGGTGAATGGCAGGGTATATACTTCCAGTGTGAGTTGAAGAGGTATCCTAACCCAGTTGATTTTGAAGCTAAGGTTTTAAAACTTGTGTGTGGTAAGTCACATTTGGTACATGCAACCTGGTGGGGTGTGTGGGAAGAGAACTGGGAACAGACTGTAAGATTTTGTGAAGAAAGATTTGGGTGGAAATGAAATAGGACGAGAAGGAGAAGATAATGGGAACTGGACAGAGCAAAGAGATAATGAAGGCTAGTCTGCTAGGATGTATTTTAGCTTATTGGAAAGAGATGGCAGGCATGGGAGGTACAGAAAGTAAAAAGACCCTTGTTAAATATTACAACTAATGGTGGCCCTTATAGAAGTTAGAAGACGGAGCAAAGTGGTCACCTAGTGGAACTTTAGAGTACAACACCTTGCTACGTTTGATGCTGTTTCCAGGATGAGAAGGAAAGTGGAACCAAGTGTCGTATGCTGGTATGTTTTGCTCCCTTCATAACCACTCTGAATGGCCGAGAGATTGTGCAATGGGAGCCCCTTCTGATCCCCTAGTGTTAGTCCTCGAGAAAGACTGCAAGGCTAATAAGGGGAAACTTAAACGATGCTGCTCCACCTGCAGCATTGGACAAAGATGGACAAGAGCAGATAAAGTATAGCAGGCAATGACAAGAGAACAAGATCTGCTTAAACCTCCTGCTGGGAGACGGGAGGAGGATGCAGACTCAGGAGAGACATCAGCTCTGCCCCGCTCTCCCCCAGTACTCTGATTCCATCTCAAACTGGAAGGCAGGTATTACCAGCACCCCTTAGGGATGCAGTGGGGCTGGATGGAAGAACACTGTTAGTTAAGGCACCCTTTTCAACAACTGACCTAGAATCATGGGAAAGGGTTGCCAAAAACTACTGAAATGACCTAATAAATACTGCCAAACGTTTAAGATACATAATAAAGCAGCATAATCAAGATTGGAGTGATATAAAACTATTCTATGTACAGAAAAACAATAGGTTTTAAAGACAGCAGGAGATTTGGCAGAAGAATATTATAGAACCCAGCATGCTGATGTAAAACAGTTTTTCCCCACTTCAAGCTCCAAAGTAGGATCTGAATACAACAGCAGGAAAGGAAATTCTGGGAAGCTATCAAGAGTGGGTAGCAAAAGGATTGGAAAGAGCCATCTCCAAAACCATACATTGGTCAGCCTTATATGCAATTAAACAAGGTCCTTCTGAGTCTCCATCTGGATTCCCGCGTGATATAAGGGATGCAATGCATCGTCACACTTCATTAGATCCTGGGTATGAGGCAGGAATACAAAACTGGTCAACTTATTTTTGGGTCAGTCCACAGGAGATACAAGGTGTAAACTCCAGAAGATTCAGGGGACAGATGGGAGGAACTTAGAAGCCCTATTTAAAGAGGCATGGAGAGTCTTTGGCAGTCGGGAAGAAGGATACAGGCAGGGAATGAGAAAACTAGCAGCAGTTGTAAATGAAGAAAGGAAGAACAAACCTTGGCAGGGACCACCCAGGCAAGGTCCGCCTCGGTTGGGTAGAGATCAAGGTGCAGTCTGTAAGAAATTTGGCCGTTGGGAAAAAAACCAGTGCCCAGATCAAAGGCAAAATGGAAACAACCAACAGGAAAAAGGGAAGCAGAGAAGGGAGGGGGTGATCACTCAGGTGAAAGGAGACTGAGGGAGACCAGGGGATTCAACCCCAGGGGATCCACTGGTTATAAAAATGAAGCTGGGGAAAGAAGGGAAAGAGGTGGAATTTTTAGTTGATGTGGGAGCAACATGTTCAGTTTTAAACAAAGCTTTAATGCCTGCGGGAAAAGATCATGTTATTATGGTCCAAGGGGCAACAGCCAGTCTAAAAAAGCCTATTTTTGTAAACCTGTGGAATATAAGTTCGGGAAGCAGTGGGGCATTCCTAAGTTTCTATACTTGCCCAGAACTCCACAGCCACTTTTGAGCAGGGATTTACTGGAACAACTACAAGTGACCATTCCTTTTAAAAATGGGGAAATTACTCTGGAGTGAAATGATCAACAGTATGTCAAAGTGTTGAGTTTAATGTGAACAACTATGGAGGCTAAGGAAGAAAATAGCAAAGAGATAATAAACCAAGCGTTCCCTGGAGTATGGGCATCTAATGTATCAGGAAGGGCAAAAAATACACCCTCTACATGAATTAAAGAAGAAGAAAAACAATTAGAATGAAACAATACCCCGTGAAAAAGGAAGATAGAGAAGGAATTAGCCCAGTAATTGAGAACTTTTGGCAATTAGGGTTGTTAAAAGAGTGGCAGTCTGACTTAACACTCTCATTTTCCTTGTTCGAGAGCCTGATGGGTCATATCAGGTAGTACAAGATTTACGAGCTGTTAACAAGACAACTGAGGACCTTTATCCTGTAGTTGCCCACCCATATACATTGTTAGCATGTTTCACACTGGAGCTAACTTGGTTTGCTCTTTTAGATTTGAAAGATGCCTTCTTTTGCCTCCCTCTCCATGAAGCCAGTCAGAAAATTTTTGCATTTGAATGGAAAAACCCAAAAAAGTGGGTGCAAACCTCAGCTCACATGGACAGTTCTGCCTCAGGGGTTCAAGAACTCACCCACTTTGTTTGGCAAACAACCTGCAAGAGACTTAAAATCCAGGGAAGCTCCGCCAGAAGAAGGAAAGCTGTTGCAGTATGTAGACAACCTCTGAATCGCCACTCAGACATGAGAGGCGTGTGTGGCCTGGACAGTAAGCCTCTTACACTTCCTGGGGCTCCAGGGATACAGAGTCCCTAAGAAAAAGGCCCAGGTGGTAAAAGAGAAAGTGATCTACCTGGGTTATGAGGTTAGTGCAGGGCAACAGACGTTGGGGAAAGATCGTAAGGAAACAATCAACCCCCAAAACCTAAGACAGTAAAGGAACTGTGAACCTTTTTGGGGATGACAGGATGGTGTAGATTATGGATTTACAACTCTGGACTGCTCGTGAAACCTTTGCATGCACTCATTACAGATGGAAACAGAGACCTCCAATGGACCAAGGAAGCCATGAGACTCTGATGAGCTAAAAAAGGCTCTCATGTCAGCTCCTGCTCTGGGACTTCCAGATGTGAGTAAACCATTCTTTCTTGAGAAACAGGGGATTGTCCTGGGAATACTGGCACAAGACCTGGGGCCTTATTGAAGGGCAGTTGCCTACTTTTCTAAGCAGTTTGATGCAGTGGCCAAGGGATGGCCGAGGTGCCTCAGAGCCATCACAGCAGATGTGCTAAATATCCAAGAGGCATGCAAATTCACCTTGGGCCAGAAAAGAACAGTACTAGTTCTTCACACAGTACCCACAGTGCTGAAAGTGAAAGGTGGACATTAGCTTGCCCCACAGAGGTTCCATCATGGTAGAACAAGATGATGTAGAAATAGTGGTAACTAACATTGTCAACCCAGCTTCTTTCCTCAGTGAAAATCAAGGGGAGCCAGCATACCACGACTGCCTAGAGACCATCGAAGCTACCTACTCCAGCTGTCCAGATCATAAGGACACCCCTTTGGATGATGCAGAAACCTGGTTCACTGATGGAAGCAGCTGCGTCATCAGTGGAAAACGACATGCTAGGTATGCAGTTACCACCGCCAAGAGGGCTATAGAATCTGGACCTTTGCCAGCAGATGCCTCTGCACAAAAGGCTGAGATAATTGTTTCAACTTGTGCTTTAGAACTAGCAAAAGGAAAGAAAAGAAACATTTACACAGACTCGAGATATGCCTTTGGGGTTGTAGATGCACAGTGAGCCATTTGGAAAGAAAGGGGATTTTTAAACTCACAAGGAAATAACATCGAACATGCCCAAGAAAAACTGCAGCTGTTGGAAGCAGTCCAGCTGCCCGAGAAGGCAGCAATTATGCACATTAAGGCACACCAGAAGGTGAGCTCAGAATTGCAGGGAGGAAATGAGCTGGCGGACAGAGAGGCAAAAGAAGCAGCAAAAGGTGAAGTAACAGTAGAGGGAGCCTCGATTCTGGATGGCCACATCGCCCTTGAAGGCAAGCCAGTTGTGTTGGTCTAGCATGGATGGTAAAAACCAATTAGAGGTTGACTTTGAAATTGACAACCAGATTAGCCAATTAAATACAGGCACACACTTCTGGGTCACACAGGCTTGAAATCAGCAGGAGCCCAGGAAACTTCCTTTTCTCTTCCTTTCCCTGGCCTCAGAGGAGGTAAGAAGGCAGTCCTGGCTCCCTTCTGGCCTCAGAGGAGGTAAGAAGGCAGTCCTGGCTCCCTTCTGGCCTCAGAGGAGGTAAGAAGGCAGTCCTGGCTCCCTTCTGGCTTCAGAGGAGGTAAGAAGGCAGTCCTGGCTCCCTTCTGGCCTCAGAGGAGGTAAGAAGGCAGTCCTGGCTCCCTTCTGGCCTCAGAGGAGGTAAGAAGGCAGTCCTGGCTCCCTCCTTGATGGAGGAGTGGGGGCTGGTATGGCCCAGCCTCTCCGAGCAGGGCCAGGGCTGTGGCTGCCAGCTGGGGAGGGGAAAGTCATGGCTACTAAAAACCAGTCGACTTTAAAACTGCCGGGGCCACAGACATGGACCCGAGGGCAGATGTTCCCCAGGGAGCAGCTCTGAACTGGGCCCATGTCCCAGGTTTTACATGGGCTACCCAGACCCTGGTGTTTCCTGAGAAGCTGCTGGGACCAGTGACTCCCAGGCCAGGTGAAAAGCATCCCTACACTCAACTGAGGGCTCTGTCTTCAGAATTTCACAAAATGTCTCCTAGTGCAAAAGGGAAAACTGTTTTGTGTACGTGTGAATTTGGACTGCCTGCTGTAGCAAAGAGACAACCAGAAGTTACTGAAGGAGAACCTCCCAGGCAGATTTGGTCTCTTCACCCACACAGGGAAGAGAAGGGATAGAGCAAGAGCTGTGTGTTTGTGTAACTAGGTCTTACCTCCCTGTAGTGGTTTTTGGTCCCTTCACAAAATGACTGAAAACTCTAGTGCAAAAGATAAAGCTGCAATTTATGCTCTGTCAGCAAAACACAGTGCTAGGCCCTCCCATGGGGGGGAGCAGTGGGCACAGGAGAATTGGTTTAATTTGGAGAGTGTGATTGATAGAATATGCTTTTTGCAACATAAGACAAAATTTAGATTTGGCTGAGGGAAAGCCATAATTTGTTCTGTCTTTCGGCTGCTACTGACAACCGCTTTAAGCAGTGTAGTGAAAAAAATACAATTATAGGATTCTCTTCAAAATGTACTGGGATTTTTGCTAAAACAATTAGATGAAGAAAGAAATGAAAATCATTTGCAACGGGCTGCCCTGAGAGATGAATATTCCAAGAATTCAAAGAATACTGACTCCTTAAAGGAGGCAGAGGAAACTTTTCACGTAAATGAAATATATCCCCACAAGGAATTGAAATTAGTGAATAATTTTGGGGAAAACTGCTGCCCTCATTTGAGACCCTCGGTTAAACCAGAATATAATTATATTAATGATGAAGGTTTTAAACCCCATATTACAACTAAACAAATACCATATAGTCCTACTGAGTTGGCTAAGTTAAAGAAAGAATACAACCGGCTCCCACAAGAATCAGAGACAGAATATGTCTTCTGAGTGTCCCTCACTGGTGGAGACCAAATTAAACTAACTGAACAGGAGGCCAGTGGACACTGGGGACATGGAGTTTTCTTAACAGGAGACAAACGTGACCCATGGTCCCTGACACAGCGTGCAGCTTTCTGGGCCGAGGGAATTAATCCTTTGGAAAGGGGAGACCCTTTAGCTATAGTTAGTTCCCCCGACCAACTTTTGAAGAGAACTCACAAAGCCGCCTGCCTATGGGAATGGACTGCTGCTCAGGAAGGAACAATGCAATTACTGATTTTTGAAGCAACTGCTCACCAAGCCCCTGGCCCTATCCATCCTACAGATCCTTTCCAGGTGGAATGGGGATTTCCCTCCTCAGGGTTGTCAGTACACATTGGGCAGTGGGGTCCTGAGGGTCCGACACGGACTGTTGGGTTTTATTCCCGTGGTTTCAGAGATGTTGTAAAGAGGTATATGACTTGGGAAAAGGGATTCTTTGTGGTTAGCCTGGCTCTCGTAGAAGTGGAGAAGATCACATGACAACAACCAATTGTCTTGAGAGGCCCTTTCAAGGTCATTAAGATGGTCACTATTGGGACCCCCTCACCTGACGGGGTGGCCCAGAGGGCCTCAGCAAAAAAGTGGTGGCGTGCTCAGCTTGAACATTATTGTAACATCTTCTCAGTAACTGAAGGAGCTGTGAAAGGCCTGACAACACAAGAAGCAGAAAACTTGGATAGCATCCAAGACAAACCTGCCTCAGTCATTACCCCTCCTTTTTCCCTCAAACAGTCAGAAAATTTTTGGTGTACTGATGCTTCTGCTTTTTGCTCAACAGCTTCTCCAAGCATAATTCCCTCACTACAGGGACCAAGGGATTCCAACAATCCAGCACATTACCCTGGAAAACTTGTTTCGGTGGACCTCCCTTCTGTAGGGGAAGTACCACTCGTGCCAGAAACTCCTCTGAATAAATACACATGGGTACTCTTTGATGCTCTAGGGAAAGAGTATCGAATCAACACACTCGGATAATTTCCATCATTCTAATTTTCTGCCTCCTGGTGGCAGATTCTGTTGTGCTTACTTTTCACAGGAGAACTCCGAGGGACATGAAGATCACATAAACCGTGATAAGTATTTTAAATTAGAATTTTAAATAACATTGATTCAGAAGTACTAATGAATGAATTGGTTGCCACAACTAGAGATTTGACCAAATTACAACAACTACTGCACTTGTCCTTATTGGCCTGGGGAACCCATCTGTGGCTGTTATCAAACATATTACCAAATTGGGAAAAGATAAACGTGAATGATCACAAATTGGTAATTGATGCACTTGGTGCTACACAAAACAATGTTTCTTTGGCTCTCAGCTGTATCCAGGCTCAATTGTGGATGCAGTCAGTTGCTGCCTCAATTATAAATGAAGTTGAAGAAGGCATTTTTCCTACGGAAATTTGGAAAATCATTTGGGACAGTGCCACTGATTTTGAAAGACAATTCCAGTCCTGGTGGAACTTAGTGAATTTTACTTGCAACCCCAGTACAAACACAGCTGCAGGTTTTGTGTTAACCAGATGTAATGCCTCAGTGCACTCGACATTTCCCTATCATTGCATTAGGATTGAATCATGATGAAGCTATTCTCTATCCTTCCGAGCACAGGGAATGGGCCCATCAAATTGGTGAGAAATGGCAAACTGTTAATTTGAAACCCTGTATTGTCTGAGATGTAACTCTTATTGGCTTTTGTAAAATATTTTAACATAGTGCCATTAGTAATTTCTTTTTAACTGCTTTTGATATAATACAATTTGTCAGCCTTTTATGGTGAATACCCTAATCCCTGTGTAGATTATATATCTTAGTGTGATACATATATATTATAATTTAAGCTTTTACAAGATATTAAAATAGAGGATATGTACTGCGCACTGTAACATTAACTTTTGCAGAAGTAATGGTAGTTGTGAAATAATACCTAATGCCTTTATTTCTGTAACTGACAATAGTGAAACAGCTAATGATGATTGAAAGTGCTTGTAGAAATGTCCAGGACATCTGTACGGTAACATTGAAAAAAAACAGGCAAATAACACTGAAAGAGGAAGAAGGAATCCATCCCTGATCCTTCAGCTATCAATAACTGTCAAACCACAGACCAGGGGAGTGTCTAGATGGAATAAAGTACAAGACTCTCAAAATCACATCTGCATTGTGGCACGTACTGTAAGAAGATGAGGTCGAGGGTTGAACTAAACGAAAGAATTTTTGGAAAATGTAAACTCAAAAAAATGTTCAAACATGTATAATCTTCATTACTTGGAATTTGATGTGTGCAATGAAAAAGTGTACAAGAGTTGTTGTATTTAACGGCGTACTTCCTGGCAGTTTGCCAGACGCTGAAGCATTAGATCCTGTCCCTTTTATCCCTTATTAAACTTCAAAAACTTTTCAAGTGAGCCTTGGTTTTCTGCTGTTCAGAGGAGTGACCCCCACCCAGCCCCCTCTGTTTCTGTCACTGCTTTGGGGTATTTTGCTCCACGTGGATTCCCCGCCCCGGCTCTGCAGTGGCGCTGGGAGCGGCTGCTCCCCGTGGGCTGTGCAGGGAAGACAACTCTCCTCTCCCTGTCCCCGAGCCGCCATTGCCGGCCCAGAGGCGGCCCAGCTCGTGCCACAGCGCCCCCTGCAGCCGTGGAGGAATCATCGCACCCGCCCTGCCCGGCCGGGAGCCACCAGCGCCCCTGCTGGCTGTGCCCGGAACTGCACCGAAGGGGCGGTGCCTGACAGGTGAGACAAGGCTGCCATTGGGTTTCTGGCCTTGTCTGTTGTTGCTGCTGCTGCCGCTGTTTGTTTCTTCTTCTATATATATATGTAAAATCAATTAAATACCTGTTATTCCTTTTCTTATATCTTTGCCTGAAAGCCCCATAATTTCAGAGTTATAGTAATATGGAGAGAAGGGGATCATATTCTCCATTCCAGGAAGACTCATGCCTTTCCTGTCAGACACCTGTCTTTTAAACCAGTACTGGTCCATCAGAGCAGGTCACTTTTTATTGAAAAACCCCTGAAGGACAAGGCAGTCATGGGCCATAGCCACCACGGACTCAAGAGGGAAAGTCCTGCTCATCATTCTAAATTTCCTTCCACAATATATTAACCCATGGTGTTGATCAAGGACAGCCAGTTAATCTGAGCTTTTTGAATTTCAGCAAAGCTTTTGATCCTGCCTCTCCCAGGACACAGGTGTGTCGCTTCAAACCCAGGTCATTCCATCATTCCATGATTCTCACCCTCACAGACCTAGTGCTTTCACTGGACACCTGCCTTTAAACCTTTGGGGGTTGGGACACTGTCACACAGCCCTGAAAACTGTCCCAGTCTCAGTTCACTTGGATACTGGAAAGATTTATTCCTTGCAAAAAATCCTTCCAAGCACCCAGCTTCCATCCCACCAAGGCTACAACACCCTTACCAGCACAGGTATCGATCCCAGGGGCCTGGACTCAGGTAGAGATCTGAGGGCTCCTGCATCCTTCCAGAGCCCTCAGGGGCAGCTTTCTCTTGGGAATCCCTGCAGATTTGGACAATCTGTGCAAGGGCTGTGGGCTCTGATTCCCCTCACCCACCTCACAGGAGATGCTCCCGTTGCTCCCAGCCTTGGCTCCCCAGCAGACACCAGCAGCCGAGGGCCCCAGCTCAGGGGACACAGCACAGCAGCAGTGCCAGCCCTGGGACACACGGCAGGGTGTGGAGGAGAAGATGGGAACCACCTCAAGAAGTCAGGAGGAAGAGAAGCAGGAAGGAAAGGCCCAAAATCCTAAAGGAGAAGAGAAGACATCCAGGAGAAGGCAACCCATGAGCAGTGAGGATTCATTCCAGGGAGCACTGGAGGCCAACCCTTCTTCCCCACTGAGGAAAGCAGAGGCAGGAAAAGCCACTGGCTCGAGATAAGGGCAGTTCAGCAGCAGAGGAAAGCTGGGTGTGCTGGCAGAGCACAGGAGGACTTCAGACACCAATTGTTTTCTTTGGGCACATGTCCAGCTGCTCCCTGGGCAGCAGAACTTCAGTGTGGGACAACTGCTTGGGAAGGGAATTGCTGGCTCAGGGTCACGGCTGGAGCTTGTCCATTGAGCCACTTGTCCCAGCCCTGTCCCCTCCCAAATTCTCTCCCATTGGAGCACTACCAGCACTGGTTCAGTCTCATGAGCCAGAGGCTGCCCTGGACAACATTAACTCCAGCCCAGCCACTCCCTGAACCTGCCCACAGGCACCCTTGGCAGTCCCCCCACGGCTTCCCATTGCTGCAGGAATAGGGAAAAAGCTACATGTGACTGTGTCAGTGCCCGCAGAGAGGCACTAAGCACATTCAGGGCATAACTCGGGATCGAGCTCCTCCTTGGGAGCAAACGAGGGAAGCAGCAGCAAGGCCGGCAGCAGAACCTGCCATGGGAATGCCTGCACCCCGTTTCATGGGAACAGCCCCCCGAGAGTGTTTTCCCCAGCCCTGCCCCAGGGAAAGGGGCTCTGGGAACACTGCTCCCTTTGTGGGGCTGTCGCAGGGACCAGAGCGCTCGGGGTGCTGACGCTTAGACTGTAAGAGAGGAGAATCCCACCCTCCCTGCACGGCGAGCAAGAGGAAGAACGGAGCCCTGGGCCTGCGGACAGAGCAGGATGTGCCGTGCCTGCCCCTCAGCAGCACGGAGCTGCCCTGCTCCCGAAGGAGCGGCTCGGGGGCCAGGAACCCCCAGCATCAGTGCCATGGCTCCTGCCTTCAGGGGAGCGCAGCCATCCGGCCCCACCTCTGAGCCCGGCCCCGCTCCCAGCTCAGCCCCGCAGCGCACACGGCTCCCCCGAGCTCCCCCAAAGCGGCTGCCAGCAAAGGCGGCTTCCTGCAGCCCACGGAGGAGCACACAGCGCCCGCCCGCTGCCCTCACACCCCTCTGCTCCTGCCCTGCCGTCTCCCCAGCCCTGGCCAAACACCGGCAACAGGAGGCAGGAGACCGACAAGATCCCGCTGCCTGCTGCTCCCGGCCCCACAGCTCATCCCCAGGGCCCTACCTTCTCCCTCCGTGCCCGCAGCTCCTGGGACGGGACAAGCCCAGCACGGCCCCGCTTTATACAGTCCTGACTCAACTGGGTGCGGCTACTCCTTGCACAGGGGCAGGGGGATAATTCCTGGAAATCAGGCTTTTTACTGTAGCACAGAGGGAACGTGAATCCACTCTTTTGGAACCAATTTATTTGAACGAGAGCCAAATTTCGTCCACAGCCATTGTTGGAGTTTTCTCACAGACAGCCCTCTGCTCTTACACAGACCTTTGTCCTTGAAACTGCTGTGCTGTTCCTGGAGGGCAGCTGAGGCTCTCAGCCCTTCCCGGGGCTGGTGCTCCATCAAGAAAAGGACAAGGGGGAGCACAGCAGCATTGTTATAGATGTATTTATGCATAAATTCATCTTCCATAAGTTTCTTTACTGTTACATCATGCAGAAGTTTGCTTCAGCAGTGATAAAACCGTGGTGATTGTGTGGGGCATTTCCCCACCTCCCTCCTTTCCAGGCTGCAGTGGGATCTGAGAAAATGCTTGTTGGATTCTTGATTGCACAATCTGAGCCATTTTAGACCCAATTACTGATTTTTGCAAACATTTCCAAAGTTTTTCAGCACACCAATGAGTGCCTTGGTGTTTGTGATCCCCTACTTCACACAACATCAGTTCCAGAGCTACCTTCTGCCTGGCTGGGGTAACTGCACAGCCTCTTGGATCAAATTTTCCTTCTAAGCTTCTGCTGTCCCTATCAGCTCCTGCACCAGGCAGGCTCTGGGTTTTTTGGGGGGGTCACAGTGATCTCAGGGCTCCTCCAGCACTATTCCTGCATGTGTTACTCAGTCGCAGCTCCTTTGTCCTTACATACCATCTCCTCTGCCCCCACAGGCTCTGGGACATCCACGGGGACATCATCTTCACTCTGGGGAGAGGGGGGAAGGTGACACTGTTATAAATAACTAGGCAGTTGTTGGCTTTCACTATTGTATTGGCTTCTGCAAATTATTTTGATACTGCACAGTTTATAATCACCTTTGAACTGCTTTTGATACAGTGTAATTTGTCAGCCTTCTATAGTTAATTCCCTAATCCCTGTACAGATTGTATGTTAGTGTTATAAAGATTTTCTAGTTGAGGCTTTTGCAGAATGTTAAAATAGAGACTATGTCCTGTATATTACGACATTAACTTTTGCAGAAGTAATGGTAGTTGTGAAACAATAACCGATGCCTTTGTTTTTTGTGACTAACTAAAAATAGTGAAGTAGCTAATGTTGATTGAAAGTGCTTGTAAAAATGGTCAGGACATCTGTATGATAAAATAACGTTGAAAAGAACCAGGCAAATAACACTGAAAGAGCAAGAGGAAACCACCACCAACCCTTCAGCTATCAACAACTGTCAAATCACAGACCAGGGGACCTCCTGGGGAAATAAAACACGAGACTCTCAAAATCACATCTGCATTTAGGCAGGTACTGTAAGAAGATGAGGTCAAGGGTCGAATTAAGATAAAGAATTCCCGGAAAATGTAAACTCAAAGGAATGTTTGTATAATCTTCGTGAATATGCCTTTGACCATTGCAATGAAAAAGTATTTTAAGAAGAGTTGTTATAATGAATTATGTGCATCTGGCTACAGCTGTGCACTCAGCACTGTTACTTTTGTTTTATCCCTTATTATTCCTTATAAATCTTTTAAAACTTTTACAGAGTGACGCTCATTTCTCACGATACCCTGGGGGTGCAGCCCCCGCCCACGCTGAGCCCAGCCCCCGGCGCGGGGGATGCTCACCCCCAGCGATGCTCCGCAGCTCCTGCATCTCCTGCTGCAGCCGCAGGCGCAGCAGCTCCCGCAGCAGCTCCCGGCGCCGGCTCCGCGGGGTGACCCCCATGCGCCGCAGGGACCCCTCGGTCAGGCGCAGCAGCGCTCGGCCCGTCAGGGCGTGTTCCCGAGCCAGCTCCGCGGCCCCGCCGTGCGCCGCCAGCCAGGAGCCCACCTCGGGCCCCGACCACCCAGCCGGGTGCCGCTGGTCCTCGGGCCCCTGTGCGGGAGGACAAGGGGAGAGGCTGTCCCGGGGGAACCCCATGGGAGCCACAGGGTCAAGCTGCCACCTCTGTGCCGCAGTGACCTGCCCCAGCCCGGGCGCAGCCAGGGTCGCAGCCCTGCGCTGGTGCTGGTGGCTGCACCTTTGTCCCTGTCCTCGGCCCATGGGGGTTCCAAAATCCCTGCCGGTGTGGGTCCCCCATGCTCCGCCCCCGGGGATCCACAAATAACCATTCATAGGAATCCCTTGTCCCTCATCCGTGGGGATTCCCCATCCCCTGCCCATGGGGATCCCTGAAATCTCCACCCATGGGGGTCCCCAAACCTCCTCCTGTGGGGTTACACATCCTCCACCCAAACACCCACCCATGGGGTCTCCCATCCTTCCCTTGTGGATCCTTTATGCGTGGGGGTCCCCAAACCTCCACCCGTGGGGGTCTCACATCCCCATCCATGGATATCCCCCCTCCCCCACTGCTGGGGTTCCCTGGGACCCCACTGCAGTTGTCCGGGGGGGTCTCCAGCCCCTGCCCACTCTCACCTCAGCCTCGGGGCTCTTTTCCAGGGGTGCTTCAGCCCCATCCTGCTCCGGGAGGTCCATGTGGGGCCGGGCACAGGGCACGGGGGCAGTTCTGGCTCCCTGCAAACAGGGCTCCATTATCGGGGGCATCCCCCAAGCCAGCCCCCCATGTCCTGCCTGCCACAGAGCCCCCCAGCCCTCCACCCTGGCAAACCCCCAGCCCACGGTCCCTCCTGGGGACACACAGTCGGGAGCTGTCGCGCTCCTCGATGCCACCCGCCCCGTGCTCCTCCAGCACAAGGGGCTGCTCCCGGGGGTCGCGGCTCCACCGCCCGTCCCGCTGTGACACGCTGGTGACACCAGCCCCGGCTTGCCCGTGTTCTGAGCCCGCAGGGGACACAGGCACCGCCCGGTTCCCCCTCCTCCTACTTCTGATCCCCTCCTTCTTATCCCCTTCCTCCTACCTCTGACTCCGTCCTTCTTATCCCCCTTCCTCCTACCTACGACCCTCTCCATCTTATCCCCCTCCTCCTACCTCTGATCCCCTCCTTCTTATCCCCCTTCCTCCTACCTCTGACCCTCTCCTTCTTATCCCCCTCCTCCTACCTCTGACCCTCTCCTTCTTATCCCCCTTCCTCCTACCTCGCTCCGGTCCGTGCCCGGCACCAGGAGAGCGAAGGGAACCTTTGCCCCGGCTCTGGCTGCACGGGCACAGCCCCGGGCGTGCCCCGAGTGCTGCCCCACAAATGGCCCTGCCGGGCACAAGGGACCCTCTGGGCACCCCAGGGATCCGAGGCACAGGGCCGGGGTCGGGTGGGCTCCGTCCCCACTCGGTGGGAGCCGCGCAGGAGCTCCGCCGAGCTCCCCCAGCCCCTCCCGGATCGCTGCCACCCTGAGCACCTTCCACGCCACACGGGACTCACCAGAGCGGCTTCAGCCACGATGCTGCCGATGGCAGCGAGGGTCCCACAGGTGATGGGGGCACAGGAGAGGCACCGGCGGAGCAGGGGAGGAGCGGGATGAGCCTCCAGGATGAGTCACATCCGACGGGCTGCAGCCCTGCCCGGCCCAGCGTGTGCGGGCCAGCCCCGGCCTGCAGCTCCGCAGGGCGCTGCTCTGCCCCCGCAGCCTGGAGGGGGATAAAGCCCCCAAAAACCACCTGCCGAGGGCAGGGCTGGAGCGCCCATCCCGGGAGGATTTAACAGCCGCGTGGATGTGGAACTTGCGCACACGGGTCAGCGGCTGCACTGGAGGTGTGGCTGGACTCGATGACGATCCCAGTTTTCTTTTCCACCCGGAACGATTCTGTGATTCTAAACCAATCCCGGCCCTTCTCTGGCCCTGGCAGTTACGCTCTCCCCCTGGAGCAATGCTGTGGCGCAAGATTTCCAATGAAGAATAAACAGGAGAGCGCAGAGGTTTCACCATCCCGTATCTCAGCCAAGCCCCGGAGCGGGGCCGGGCAGCAGCTGGTGGGCGGCAGAAACTGCTCCTGTCATAAAAACGACTCGAAAGTGTTTGCGAGGAGCTTTAGGAGAAACTCTGCTCCCTGCCAGGTAACAGCAGCCACCCTCAGCATCATGAAGCCATGAGGAACAAATAAAGAAAATAACGAGGATATTAAACAAAAGAACAACTGTCTCATCTTCCCCAATGTATGAGAAAGACAGGTCTGCAGTTGAAGTTATCAATACCTCAGAGCCCCTTCCAGGGCCTAAAGGGGCTCCAGGAGAGCTGCAGAGGGACTGGGGACAAGGGCTGCAGGGACAGGACACAGGGAATGGCTTCCCAGTGCCCAGGGCAGGGCTGGATGGGATGTGGGGCAGGAATTGTTCCCTGGCAGGGTGGGCAGGGCTGGCACAGGGTGCCCAGAGCAGCTGTGGCTGCCCCTGGATCCCTGGCAGTGCCCAAGGCCAGGCTGGACACTGGGCTTGGAGCACCTGGGACAGTGGGAGGTGTCCCTGGGACAGTGGGAGGTGTCCCTGCCATGGCAGGGAGTGGATTAGGTGACCTTTAAAAGCCCCTGCCCACTCACAGCAGCTGTGATTCCATGATTTCAGAGAGCCACCACCTGGTGTCAGCTCACAGCCACCACCACAGGAACAGTCCCCAGAGCATTTCAGGTGAAGGCAGGGAACAAAAACAGCCAGAACTGGGTTTTGTCCTGATTTATTGCAGTTCCATCAGCGACATTCATTCATCAGATGCAATTTGCTCATTCCAACATTTGGACAGCACGGAGCAAACTGCCCCCTCAGAGCCCAGCTCAGCCCTGGGACTGAACCTGCTGCCCCAAAGAACTGCTCCTCCCCACAGCATTACCTCCCCTCTCAGCCCACCCACCTCCACTGCTTCACATTCTCCTGATCTCCAAACACAATTCTCCATAGAGAGCTTTGGAATAATTTTTGTTCCCCAGTGGGAGAAATCTTGAAGAGTTACCAGAGGGATCAGACAGTTACAAGGAGCCTGCAGAGACTCAGAGCCACATTAACTGTTCCTCTCCTGGAAGTGGAATAGAGCATGTTCATTAGATAAAAATTACTGGCTGAGTAGATAAAAGGGATTGACAAAGGCCACAAATCCCCTCTCCAAGAAGGATTGGGGGTAGGATTTATTAGTGCATTGAAATGGCATCGCCAGGCACAGGACGGAGGGGCCACACTCCCAGTGCTGTTACTGGGGGTAAAGCTCCACGATCATCGCGTGTCCCTGCAACAGAGAGAGACAAAACATCACAGAGGTGGCTCATTAGCACAGACGAGACTAATTATTACAGACACACACCCAGGCTGCCAGGCACAGCATCAAGAACATGAGCCACAGCAGCTGGACATGACACCAGGGGTGCCCAGGTGGGCAAGAGGCCACTGGTCCCTGGGCTGTGCCAGCTCTGGGTGGCAGCAGGGCCAGGGCAGCGCCTGTCCCCTGTGCTGGCACTGCTGGGACACCTCCAGTGCTGGGGACAGCTCTGGGCCCCTCCTGACAAGAGACACCTGCAGGGGCTGGAGCGTGTCCAGGGCAGGGAACGGAGCTGGGCAAGGGAATGGAGCCCCAGGAGAGGCTGAGGGAGCTGGGAAAGGGGCTGAGCCTGGAGAAAAGGAGCCTCAGGGGGGACCTTGTGGCTCTGCACAACTCCCTGACAGGAGGGGACAGCCAGGGGGGGTTGGGCTCTGCTCCCAGGGCACAGGGACAGGACTGAGTGGTGATGGGAGGCAGCCAGAGGAAGCTCTGAACACCCAGCACGCAGAGCTGGGGTAACCAGACACGATTGCAGAGTCCCAGCAGGATCAGCCCTGCCATTCCTGCCCTCTCCCAAGGGCACAGGCTGGAGCACAGCACCATTACCTGCCCTCCTGCAGCACAGGCAGCGACCAGGCCGTACTGTCCCCCCTCCTTCTTCAGCCTGTGGGCAGCAGTGATGACCAGGCGGCAGCCCGTGGCCCCAAAGGGGTGTCCCAGGGACAAGGAGCCACCCCAGGTGTTGAACTTGTCCAGGGGAGGGGCTCCAACCTGTGGGGACACAGAGGGACATGCTGAGGGACACATCCCATCACTACCTGGCTGGAAGGGGGTCAATCCCACCTAATGCCAACCCCAAGCCTACAGCAGTTCAGGATGGCACATCCAGGTGGCCAATGAGGGGATAAAACCACCCCAAAGGAGCTCCTGCTTCACCTCAGGGAAGCCCTGCACTGTTTTTAACACTCTCCTCTAAAGGATTGTGGCTCTGGATCTCCACCTCCTGCCGACAATGGGAATAGCATCCCAAAGAAAGTTCATTTCCCAAAGAAACCGCATAAATTGGGATTTGCTAACCCGTGCTCAAGGAGCATCACTGCTCCTCACAGGACACAGCCAGAGCCCGGCTGTGCAGCACCAGCAGCTGCCAGGGGAGAGCCCAGTAACCCCAAAGTTGAACTGAACTGGAGAGGAAAGTGGGTCCAGAGGAGGCCACAGAGCTGTTCCAGTGCTGGAACCCCTCTGCTCTGGAGCCAGGCTGGGAGAGCTGAGGGTGCTCACCTGGAGAAGGCTCCTAGGAGACCTCAGAGCCCCTTCCAGGGCCTAAAGGGGCTCCAGGAGAGCTGGAGAGGGGAGAAGGACCTGGAGGGGCAGGACAAGGAGGAAAATGTCCTGACTGTGCCTTACCTTTGACTTCCTGCCCATGTAGTTCTGTGCAAACCAATCCGAATCCATGGCTTTCAGGTTAGCCAGGATCTGTCCCTGCAAGGGAGGAGAGGGTGACATTGGTGATAACCCAAAGCAGATGGCTGCAGGGAGCCATGCCAGATTTCCAGCACTTACAGCAAAGGCCTCGTGGAACTCAAACACATCGATGTCACTCAGGGAGAGCCCGGCCTTCTCCAGCACTTTGGGAGTGGCATAGGTAGGGCTGGAGGAAGGAAGACACACAAGTCTTTCATCTGTGTTCCCTGTCATCACCATCCCCCTTTTTCCAGAGTCACATCCTTCTCTCTGGGCTCATGGCCCGGCTCTGCTCATCCCCACAACTACTGCTGAGGTGCCCCAGCAATCCTGGGGTGTTCCCGCCACAGCTGCTCTCCCACCTCGTGAAGGCCTGAAGAGATGCAACATCTCCTGAGGCACTTCCCAAAAAACACAGCCTGGCTGTTGTGGGAGCAGGGGCTGTGGGGGGATGCTCTCCATCTCCACCTACCCCAGGAGCAGCTGGTCCTTGGGATCCTGGGACACGTAGACGAAATCCCTGTGCAGGAAAAGGGCTGTCAGTGTCAGGGAGAGGAGAAGGAAGAGGGAGCAGAGGCCACTGGAGCAGCCCCTCCTACCTTAGGTAGGCCTTTGGTTTGTATCCCATGGCCAGGGCCTTCTCCTCAGACATGATGAGCATCGCCGACGCTCCGTCGGTCTGGAATGGGCAGGGAGAAAGGTGAGGGATGAAGGATCTGCACACCCTGAGCCCCACAGCCCTCACCAGGAGAGGAGCTGAACATCACCAGAGCCTCCAGGACACCCCACCATGACAGAGGGCAAAAGACAAGGCTGCTGCACTGAGTGGATGGAGGGAGGGATGATCACTAGTGATGCCAGCACACGAACTGCTGAAGGATTTCCTCACAGCTCATGGGCACAATTCTCCCTGGTTTCACCCAGGGCAGAGGTGCCTAAAAGCCCTGCTAGGCCTGGGACAAGCTGCTTATCCCAAACATTCAGCTGTCCTCCTGGTTCCATCCCAAAACTGAGAATAATTCTGGGATGACATAAGTCACAGGCTCACCACATGACAAAAATGAGCACTGTGGGTTTGGCACATCAAATCATGGAGTGATCAAATCATTTGGGTTGGAAGAGACCTTAAACCACAACCAGTTCCACTCCCTGCCACGGGACATCTCCCACTACCCCAGGTTGCTCCAAGTGCTCAAAGATTTTAGCTTTTATGTATTCTTCACGTATTTGTAGCTTTGTGAACTGTTAAAAGCTTAGGTATAGCTTCCAGTGCTTTTCCAGCTTTTTTTCCCACAGTGAACAAACTCTTATCCATGCATTCCTAAAATATTGTTTAGTCTTGCCTGTTACTTCTCCAAGGGCATTTTATTTTGCATGATAAAGGTAGTGTAGGAGATGGGGAGGAGAGCTGCCATGGGGCAGAAGCCAGGGGGGAATTCCTGAACCAACTGCTCCTCTAATTGGATAATACTGGCTGATGTTCTAATTGCTCAATCTTGTATTAAATGGTACAAATCTAATTCAGGATGTGGATTTGCACCATATTCTGTACCTGAGGGCTTTCAAGAAAAGGTTTGCTTTTATATTGTCATTCTAACGTTGTCTGGAAAAGTTTGTGTTCTGTTTCCAGGCATCACAAACCTCATCCAGCCTGGCCTTGGGCACTGCCAGGGATCCAGGGGCAGCCACAGCTGCTCTGGGCACCCTGTGCCAGCCCTGCCCATCCTCAAAGGGAGGAATTCCTTCCCGGTATCCCATCTAACCCTGGCAGTGGGAAGCCATTCCCTGTGTCCTGTCCCTCCAGAGCTGTGGCTGCCCCTGGATCCCCAGAAGTGTCCACAGCCAGGGCTTGGAGAAACTTAGGGTAGTGGAAGTTGTCCCTGTCCATGACAGGGAGGTGGGACTGGATGAGATTTAAGGTCCCTTCCAACCCAAACCATTCCATGATTGTGTGAAGTTCAGACCAGACCTACAGACTTCAGTTGTACAAGGTGACCAATCCCATCCTGGGACAGAATCCCTCCAGGGGCCCTTGAAGGACTGACCCTTTGTGAAGCAGCTACAGAGAAGCAAACAGGTTAGACATCCCAAAACTTCAGGGGCTTTGTGATGGACTTTAAAATGAAACAATCCAATACCCAAATTCACCAGATTACAACGGAGCTCCAAGTTACACCCGGGAAATCCAGAAAGTTGATTTCAAAAAGCTCATTCCCAGGTGATATCAGGTAAGGGAGGCAGAGAGTCAGGTGGACAGCTCTCCCCTCTGAGTGACAGTGCTGGGAACAGGAATTACCAGGAAGGAGGAGTTGGCTGCTGTGACTGTTCCATAGGGCTTGACAAAGGCTGGCTTCAGTTTTCCCATCTGCTCCATGGAGGACGGCCGGATCCCGTTATCTTTGGTGACTGTGTCTTTGCCTGGTGAAGGAAAAAAAAGTACATTTAAACTACAGAAAATCAGCAAAGCACAAGAATTTCATTATCAGGACTGCAGGGAGGAAAAAAAAAATCAGAAAATTCTGGGGTTCAGGACAAACATGAGGAGGGAAAAAAGGAAAATCTGTTGGTGGCATCAGGATACTTAACATGGCTAAAAATAAAAATTGAAGCTACCTCACTTTTCCTCAAAAGACAGCAAAACCAAAGTGCTGCCATCTGTTTACTGGAAGGAAAAATTACTACATGGGAAATGCAATTGAGAAAAGAATTTAAATTTGGGTAAGAAAGCTTAAATGGAGAGCTTAAATCAGTTTACATTCACATGCTCAATTGGAGGAATAAAGGGCACTGGGAAAACCCAAATACATCCATCTGTAACTATGTGAACTGCTAAATAAGCCTGTTAAGAAAAAGTATTAACTGTATAAAAAAGAGCACATGGAACTGTGGATCTACAAGGAAAATTTCTCCAGGATACCAATTAGCGTTCCCAAACGAACAGGTATGGCAGCAAGGTGTGTCCCCTGGCTCCTGGGGGGTGAGGGGAACAGTTTAAAGGTCTCCCCAGACTGTTTCACCTCCCAGCAAAGAGTGTGAGGCCTTGTGAAATGGACCCTGTCACATTCCAGCTCTTCCCATCCAGCACCTGAGCTAGCAGAGTGGGATTTTTTTGGGCTTGTGTTTGTTGTTGATATTCTGGGGTATAAAGGTGGTTTCTCTTGCCTGGTGGAAGAGTAGGGGGATTCCATGTCCAACTGTCCTGATTTTCCTTGCTCTGTCACCTCATTAGCACAGATGAGGCGTTGGCAAGAAAAAAATTAAATATGTGAAGGTATGACAGAGGGCAGGGTTAGATGAGATAACCTCAGGGTTAGATGGGAGGGAACTCTTCGTTGTGAGGGCAAGGAGGGGCTGGGATAGAATTCCCAGAGAAGCTGAGGCTGCCCCTGGATCCCTGGAAGTGTCCAAGGCCAGGCTGGATGGAGCTTGGAACACCCTGGGACAGTGGAAGGTGTCAGGGGTGGGACTGGGTAATCTTTAATGTCCCTTCCCACCCAAACCACCCCAAGGTTCTGTGTTGACACACTCAGACATCCCCTTTACAAACACACTGCCACGCCAGCAGCTTTCCAGGCACAAACAGATCCCTCTAAAACCCACCCCGACCCTCTAGAACTCCCTGGATCACTGAGCAGTGGCAGCCGTGGCACACGGGCACTGTCACCTGGCACTTTGAAGGGCACCACGTCCTGCAGCAGCCCCTCATCCTGGGCTTTCTTGGCCAAGGTGTGGGAGCGCAGGGCGTACTCGTCCTGCTCCAGGCGGGAGACGCCGAAGGCGGCGGCCAGGCGGTCGGCAGAGTGTCCCATGGTCTCACTGGTGGAGAACTCAGCCACAGCTGGCAGCTGCAGGCAGGCAGGGAAAGTTAAAGCACAGGTTAAAGAAGAAAAAAGCCTCCTGAGAGAGCACACACAGAGCTGTGTGGTCAGAGGGAGGCGCTTCCCTTTGTTAACTCAGAGCGGCGCAATTAACGCACGGCAACCAGGCCACAACAGATTCTGCCAAATGTGTCAGAGAAACCATCCCTTTCCAAAAAATTTGGGAAAAAACCCCAAGGTCCAGGCTGCTGCTTGTTGGGATGTAAAATCCCTCTGGGTGCTATTTATAAAGTACTCAGAAATATAAGGGCAGAAGTAAAACCTTCAGAGAAAGTAAAATACATAAATCTGTGCAAACATGAAGCACAAATGTAAGTTTTCATTTTAAATAAGTAAAGAATATTTTAAGTGCCTTAAGCAAATAAAGAGCCTTTTATTTAGTTAATAAGAAAAGCTCTAAAGCTTAGTTTGAAGTGCAGTAGCAAAGGTAACTGAGCCTTAGACATAAAGAAAATGTAATGTGGCATTGCTAGCACTCCAAGATAGAACAGACAGAACTACATATGTAAAATTTGTGTAAGAAATTACTCCAGGGGTTCCAGAACTGTGTTGAGAGCAGCTGCCCGTGCATTTAACAGGGAATCCATGACAAAGGGTGACCAAACCTTTTGGATTCAGCTCAAACACCACATCCTGGGACCTCAAAACTCCTTGCCAGACACCTCCTCACCCAAAAGCAGAGCCCAGAGGTGATTTTGGCTCAGTTTTAGTTCTTCCAGCAGCACTCAGGAAATCCCTGCATGCATTCAAGCCTGGAATTTTCACACCTTATGCTTACCTCAGCTCTGCCACTCTTAACCTGGGCCTTGCTGCACTCACACAAAAGGGAATGACACAGATGCAGTTTCCTTGTGAAGAGCTCAGGGTGGGAAGGAGGGAAATGCTGCCCCTTTCCATCCTCACCACACTGCAACTCACCCTGCAGTGACCCCCAGGACAGAGCAGTGGCTCACTCTGCTCCTGACATGGCCTGTGGATGCTCTTCAGGGGAGCTGAACACATCCAGCCCCTGGCAGCATTTGGCCAGGAACAAGAATTATAAAGCCTATTTAAGATGCATTAATCAAATTCATCTACTGAGGATATTCCTGTCTAATACTAAGGGGGTTACTTCTGTTATCTAATAAAATTCCTGCAACTCCAGAATTCTTCTGACACTTCAGAATAACCTTTTTATTTATGGGAAAAAACCTGCTATTTCTGTCATCTGCAGCAGTCTGTCCAAGAGTTGCAGAAGGGGGTTTTGCACTAAGTTGGGTTTACCAAAGATGAACATGTGGGAAGAAGAAGCAGAGTCTCAAATGCTGTGAGATGCATCAATCAATCTTTTAACCCAAAGCAGAGGATAGAAATCAATCACGGTGAACCTCAGGAGCCACCTCACCCATCTTAAATCCTCTCCATCAAGGCCAAAAAATTCCCTGTTCACATTTTCTAAACTGATTTACTGAATACCTGTTGGGGAAGATGAATCAGGGAAACCTTATCAATATGATTGTTTAGCAAAAGATTCTGAAAATATGAAACCTATAATGGGGATAGAAATGAAAGCTGACTTTGAGTTGTAGGATACTGAGTCTTAGTTACTATAGAACCTGAAAACAATGGTCTGGCTGAAGGAGAATCTCTTTTGATTGAACAATACCTTTCTGCTGGCTGAGGGATCCAAAGGTCAATGTAGCAAAACAGAAATCTAAAGAGTAGTTTTTAGAGTTTAAAATATAACACAGTATGGTAATCTAGTAGTTCTTATAGGCTGGATGTAGATTCTATAGGATTTTGTGTCTTGTGTTGGTTGGTCACTGAAAATTAGAATATTCATCACAAAAGGAGATGTATTGTATGTATTGTATTGTAACAAGGACCTCGCTCTCTTAACTCTCTTACCTCTTACTCTTACCTCTCCTCTTAACTCTTACCCTTCCTCTTCCCCCTACTGTTGCTCTCTCTTCCCCCTGCCCTTTGCTCTCTCGCTCCCTTCTCTCTCAGCTCTCACCCTGCTGTTCTTTCTCCCTCTCTCTTTGGGACTTCCCTTCAGCCCAGGCTGGTGGCTGAAGGCAAGGCCCTTTTACCCATGACCCTTGCAATAAACCCACGTGTTCTAGAATATACAGGTTGGCAGAATTCCTTGTCCCAGCCGTCCACGGATTCGCCTACAAATACCTAAATACCCGAAAACCAAAAATACCTCGGGAGTGAAGTAGTCAGGGCGGATTTTGGAAATGAGGGAGAGCTTCTGGCCCAGGCTCTTGGCTCGGTTGAGGGTCAGCATGGTCTTCCTCATCTTCCTGCTGTGGCGGATGGGGACATCGGACATGAGCTCCACGCCGCCGGCCACCACCACGTCACACTGCCCGGCCGCGATCATCCCCACGCCTGCCAGGAAGGGTGGAGGAAAAGGTTTCTTACAGAAAGGGGAAAAAAGCACTGGAATGGTCTACCTGGGGAGGTGGTGGATTCACCATCCCTGGATGTGTTTAAGAGAAGACTGGATGTGGTGGTGGATTCACCATCCCTGCATGTGTTTAAGAGAAAACTGGATGTGGTGGTGGATTCACCATCCCTGGATGAGTTTAAGAGAAGACTGGATGTGGTGGTGGATTCACCACCTCTGCACGTGTTTAAGAGCAGACTGGATGTGGCACTTGGTGCCACGGTTTAGCTGAGGTGTTGGGGTTGGGTTGGACTGGATGATCTTGGAGGTCTCTTCCAACCTAACGATTCTCTGTGATTCTGTGTGAAGGAATGCAACTCACACCCCAGCAGGTGTTTCCATACAGGGAAAGGTTTCAGACTCACCCCTTGCTGTTCTTTATAAGGTAAAAGGAGCCAGAAACTTCTTTGCTCTCCTGTGTCTTGGGTTGCAAGATGTAACCAAAAATATGTTTTCTATTTCCTATCTGTTGAAAGCAGTTGGGAGCTTTGTTTTTTTTTTTCTTTATCTCTTGTATAACCCATTCCTCATAACCCCAGGGGCAAGAGGGTGGGTGTCTTCTGTTAATGGACAGCTGTAAGACCAGCTGGGTTACTGCTCTTTATCCCTTCCAGGCCCCACCCTCCCTGCAGGGATATCTGCTGTCCATGGGCCATCCAGGCTCACTGCAGGGCTCAGACAATTCCAGCACCCACTGGGAGAGGCTCCACCCAGGGGCAGGAGCCCAGCATTCCCCCCTGGATCAGCCCTGGCATTCAGAAGCCCAGCACAGCCTGTGTGCTCTGGATTCCCAGAGGGAGAGCAGCCCCAGCTCAGCACCACTGGACCTTCTCCAGGATCATCTCTGCTGCCACAGAACCACATCTGTCACTGCAGGAGGATTGATCTGGGCTGACACCAACAGGGGCTCAGGTGTGTTCTGACTATGGCATGATTTCTAAGATTTTTTTTCTTGGTTTTTCTTCTGTACTACTACATTTTTATTTTTAATATTCCTAGTAAAGAACTGTTATTCCTATTCCCATCTCTTTGCCTGAAAGCCCCCTTAATTGCAAAATTATAATAATTTAGAGGTTGCATTCACCATTCCAAGGAAAGCTCCAGCTTTCCCTAGCAGACACCTGGCTGTCCAAAACCAAGACATCCCCAGCAATTGGCTCAATGACAAGACAAAAACACTGATAGGTCTCTTTAGTTGTTCCTCAAAAAACTAGCCACTCTCTATTGGGCTGTTTACCAAAACCCCCACCTAAATCATTCAGTACTGAAGGGAGAGCACAAGGCTTCTCAGAGCATTTTGGGGTGTTGTAGCAGGTGTGTGGGACCTGTCCCCACACTGTGCTCGGCTTTGCTCTTGGCTTTTGTATTATTTTCTTCTTTTAGTAAAACCTTTTTGCTTTTTCAAGACACACTCGACCATGCCATCTCACTCGTTATTTTGAGCCATTTCCTGTGAGGTGCTGGACACCCTCAGAGGTGTTGAACCCTCACAGAGCTAAATACATCTGGCTCTTGGAGAAATTCAGTGGGGAGGCACTGCCAGAAACGCTGTCAGAACAGGGATACACACCCTGACAGAGCCCTGGCTGCTCCTGCATTCCTCCTCCAGCCCCTGGAGGAGGCTGGAAGCTCACACAACATGAACTTCTGTCACTTGTCTCCCACTTGTCCTTGTCACACAGAACACGGAGGGAAGGACAGCCCCAGCAGTTTGAGCTGCAGCTCCATTTCTTAGCCCTGTTTAGGCTAAGCCAAAGATAAAAGAAGCCTGAAAGGAGCAACTTTCTCACCATGGTCAGTCTTTACCTCCCAAATAAACACGGGCACTGGGCAGAGATGCTGCTGCAGGCCTACAGCAGGCACTCAGTTCACGTTGTATTTTGTTGGCTAAAAAACTTCCATAGAATCACTGAGGCTGGGAAAGACCTCCCAGAGTAACAAATCCAACCTGTGACTGATCCCCACCTTGTCACCAGCCCAGAGCACTGGGTGTCATGTCCAGGAATTCCTTGGAAACTTCCAGGGATGGGGACTCCACCATTCCCTGGACAGTCCCTTCCAATGCCTGATCACCCTTTCCAGGGAGAAATTCCTGCTGATGTCCAGTCTGAACCTCCTCTGGCACAGCTTGAGGCCATTCCCTCTCATCCTGTTCCTATTCCCTGGGAGCAGAGCCCAACAACCCCTGGCTGTCCCCTCTTGTCAGGGAGTTGTGCAGAGCCACAAGGTCCCCCCTGAGCTTCCTTTTCCCCAGGCTGCTAAATAACTGCATTTTTTCCTTCCATTCCAGCATTTCTTCAGTTGGCTTTTTACACTCACAAGTAGTACAAGTTGAATAAGGGCTGTAAAAGAATTCCCAAGCTCCCTTTCAACCCCACAGCTCGTCCTTCCAGCCCACATACCTGTGGTCATGGCCTGGTTTGAGGAAATGCAGGCCATGGTGACGGTGTGGGCCGGAGTTTTGTCGGAGAATCCCGCTCCCAAGGCAGCCTACAACAACAAGAGTGGCTGTTAAACCTACAGCTGCTGCTCCCAGGCCAGAGCTGCCCCTGCCCAGCACACCTTGCTTTTGTCTTCGAAGACAAAGACATGGAGTTTTCACCTAGTTAATTATGGCAGTAGCTCTTCCCCTCCCCAGACCCTGGAGCAGGAGCTGAGGCTGCTGCTGAGGCTCTCAGCTGCACTGGGAATAGTCATTGCCCCTCCACGTTTTTTAATAAAGAGACAAACTAATCACACTCCTCACATTTAAAAAAATCACATCATGATAGCCTCCAACTACTCAGCATTATCTCTCCTTCACCTTATTGGCAAAGGCAACACGTGAAAAGGGTGATTTAGACCACTCAGCACAAGGCACTGTGTCTTCACAGAGAGCAGCAAACTGCAGAGCAGTGACTCATCTGAGCAGCCCAGAGCAGCTCCCAGAGCCCTTCCCTACTTGGGATGTGGCCAACTGGTTGAAAGTTCAGCAGTTGTTCCCAAGTTAAAATTACCCTGCAGCCCCATCTGACTGGCAGGTGACCAAAGCCAGGCCTTGCATTCACGAGGCTGAGGCTGCACAGGGAGCCCAGGTTACATCATGGATTTATCCAGGTGCAGAGCACAGCAGAGGTTCCAGGTTAGCAAAGATCAGGCTGCCTGTCCCATGACTCCAGAGGATCAGCTGCTCTGAGGACAATACAGGAATTGTGTTTTCTGGCTGTTGGAACAAAGGGCAGCAAAGCTGCTCCACTTCAAATGCTGTGAATGCTGTGTCTTGAGCAGCCAACTCGAGGAAATAAATAAATACCACAACAAAGCAAAGCCTCAGAGCACCCTCTGCTCCTCCCCAGGACATTGGGCAAGGCAGCCTTCAAGTCCAACTGGTATTTAGGAGCTGAGGGATCAGCAATCCTCAACAAAACCTTCCCTTGAAGGGAAGAGACAAGCAGAAGCTTCACAACATTGAAATATGAAAATCTGATAAAAAACAATGCTAAATGAAATCTGTGGCAGATTATTTCAACAGGAGGCAGAGAATCACAAAATCATTTCCCTTGTAGTCCCAGGAACTCATTTAACAGAACAACACTACACAACTACTTCATACTCTCAAATCATATATAAACAAACAGTAGTAGTGGGAAATCATTTTTAGCAAGGATTTGTCATCTCCAGAGCAGTTGCAGAGGTCAGACTCCGAGGGAAATCATGCACAGAACTCACCTCTCTGGCAACATTACTCGTTTTCACCTCCTGGATAACTGTGCCATAAACAATGTAATCAACAACATCCCTTGGGACACTGGTCCGGGTCAGCAGGCCCCTAAGGAGAGGATCAAAACAAAGGGAATTTGCATCACATAAATTATAACCTCTCCAACATCCTCTTCCTGCTAGCTTGGCTGGAGAACAAGGCAACAACACAGCCACAGCTTCTGTCCTCCCCTCAGAAGAAATCTCATGTGCCTGTGGGAAGTGGAGCTGATTATGGGCTGCAAACAATCATGGTGATAACCTCACTATAAATCATTACAGACCTTCATTAAAGCAACTACTTTATAGCCCTTTCATCCCTCTTTCCACAAAATGGCTGGCAGAATCATCAAATGGTTCCCAGAATGGTTTGGGTGGGAAGGGTCCTCAAAGCCCATCCAGTGTCATCCCTGCCATGGGCAGAGACACCTTCCACTATTTCAGGGTGCTGCAAACCACTTCTATCCTGGCCTTGGACACTGCCAGGGATGGGGCAGCCATCTCCAGGCTTCTCCAAGCCTTCTCTCTTCTCCACAGCACTTTGCTCTGCCTCTCAACAGAACAAACCCTTCTAATGACCCTCAGGACAGAAAGGACAGGAGGGTTACAGAATTAGCTCAATATCCTTGTCACTTAATTTCCTCTGTGGTGCCTTGTTTTTCCCACCAGATGTGAGCACACCTCAACAGCAGCTCTGATCTCTGTGTCTGGAAAATTACAGCCGGGCATCAAACTCACTAAAATTTGTCACCATCACAATCTCTTTCCATCAAAACCAACCTACTGGAAACACCACCAACACCACAAACCCCACTGCTTAAGCCACCCACTACTGTGGAGGGAGGCCAGGAAAAATAAAGCACCTGAGCTGTTCAGAGCCAAGCCCAGAGCCATGGCTCTGAAATCCCAAAACCTCAGCAGTTTAACAAGAATTCTGAGCCCTTCCAGTGTTCCATTTACTTACTGCAGTGCTGCTCTGGCTAAGTCATGTGGCATCAGATCAGCATACCTGGAAGGTGAAGAAGAGAGGAAGAAACTCAGAGGTGTGAGAAATCAGTGCAGAGTCCTCAGTACAGAAATCAGGACACAACTCTCCTGTGAGCACTGAGCAGCAGCAAGAACTGGGGATGGACCAGAAATGCTCCACTGCGCTTCTGAATAAACATTTCAAGGAATCACAGATTGGTTTGGGTTGGAAGAGACACTAAAGCTCATCCCATCCCACCCCTGCCATGGCAGGGACACCTCCCACTGTCCCAGGGACACCTCCCACTGTCCCAGGTGCTCCAACCCCAGTGTCCAGCCTGGCCTTGGGCACTGCCAGGGATCCAGGGGCAGCCACAGCTGCTCTGGGCACCCTGTGCCAGCCCTGCCCACCCTGCCAGGGAACAATTCCTGCCCAATGTCCCATCTAAATCTTCCCTTTTGCAGTCTAAAGCCATTCCCTGTGTCCTGTCCCTCCATCCCTTGTCCCCAGTCCCTCTGCAGCTCTCCTGGAGCCCCTTCAGGCCCTGCCAGGGGCTCTGAGCTCTCTCTGGAGCTTCTCCTCTCCAGGTGAGCACCCCCAGCCCTCCCAGCCTGACCCCAGAGCAGAGGGGCTCCAATCACTGCACTAAACCCACAGAAAAGCAGCAGTGATCCCATCAAGAAATCCCTTTTCCATCCCAGCAGTCAGGTGTGGATCTAATTAAACTGTGGATTTGGTGGCACAACAATCAAGGAAGAAGAGCCTACAGCAGATTCTGGGTCCCTGTCCTGTCAGTTTTGTGGAAGTTGTTGCTCCATGTGCTATACATTCTCCAACTGCTTTTTCTAGACACACTCCATAAATCCTTACCCTTCCCAGGATTCATACACACGGCCAACCTTCTTCAAACCACATTTTTGCACTAAATAAGCTGGAATAACTGCAGCAGCCCAACTCAGGGCACCTCCTGAGCCTTTAGGCCCAAGAATAACTACATTAAAATGAACAAGTGAGATTTTTCCCAGAAAGAGTTGAGTATTAAGCAAGCTAAAAGGGTGTTTTCTGTGCTTTACTCCCCTTTGATACTCACGAGGTGCCAGACTGCAGAAAGGGAATGCGGACACCCTCCACCACCACCACATTCTTCACCCCAGTTTTGCCCAAGGTCTTCTTAGTCTTGGGCTGGACTGTGAAGAGAGAAGGAATGGTGACAAGAACATCAGCAATTTTAATGCAGATCCCGCAGAAACTTCTAGAAAACAAAGAAAATTGTCCTCTTTTGGTGCATAAGTGGAAAGCAGGGAAGGCAGGACACCTGAGCTGGAATTTTTGAATTTGGTTTGGGTAGGAAGGTCCCTTAAAGCTCATCCAGTGCCACCCCTGCCATGGGCAGGGACATCTTCCACCTGGGATAGCCAGGGTGCTCCAAACTCCATCAAAGCAGGCCTGGAACATTTCCAGGGATGGAACCTGTGCCTCATCACCCTCAAAGAAAAGAATTTCTTGGGAATAATGGGAAGAAATTCTCTTACTAGTGAGAGAGGTTCAAGACAAGGGATGTCATGATCCAGCATCATTCCACAGGCCAGTGCCAGGCTGAAACTCCAGCACTGTCTGGAGATTCCCTCAGGCTCTTCCCAAAGCCCAGGGGATGATGGGGAGCTGCTGTCCACGCCTGTTCCCCAAATCCCAAAGCTTGAGCAACCCCCAGAATGAACCCAGAGCATGGAGCATCCCAACCATTCACTGTGGACTGTGACTTCAGACTGGGAATGGCTGCTGGGAGCCAGAGACAGACTGGGAATGGCTGCTGGGAGCCAGGGCACTCAGAGGATGAGAAGACTCTGCTGAAGTTTTCCTTGCTTGCAGCTTTTCAGGAACACCTGAACCACTCTGCTCCATTTCTAAGATTTAAGTGGAAAAAAGACCCTGGGAAAGGGAAGCAGCTTCCAAAAGAGCCTTGTCTAGCACAGACCCACTGAGATCCCTGGTGTTTTCCCCTTACCTGAGGCTTGGAACTGCGAGGAGCAGCTGAACGAGCGAGCAACTGGAAAACAAGAAAGGGGAAAAAAAATGCCCAAAAAATGTCAGAAACAGTTCTGGTCTCTGCAAGAAGGGTTAAAAAAGCAAATGATGTCACTGTAAGACACCTGACCACGTGAGGGGTGTCGGGCAGTTTACTCTGTTCAGAAACTTGACACACTTTCTGTCAACTCAAGACTCCTCCCCATATGACAGGGGAAGGGACAACCAAGGCAACAGTGTAATCAGGGATTAAAAATTAAACATTGTCAGCCTTTTAAAGGTGAGAACAGGGCAGATCGAGATCCCAGGGTCCCCTCCAAACCCAACACTTCAACCAGAAGCTTATGGCCCAGCAATGAAAGCTGAAGATACTCACAGGCCCCGGCAGCCCACGCTGAGGACACGGGGAGGTTCCGCAGGGCAGAGCTCAGCATGGAACTCATTTTGGAATCTAGGGAAAGGCTGGGGTCAGTCCAAGCTGCTCTGTCCAGAACAATCCCAAGGGAAGAGACCTGCCTGCCTCACACAGAGCCAGAAAGGTGAGGGGCAGACACTCCAAGGACAGCAGCAGCAGCACAGGGAATCACCTCCCACCACGCTCCGTGAGCAGAGTCAGACCAGGAGGAGCCTGGCTTGTGCCCAGGGCTGCAAATCTGCCTGTGAATAAATACTGCCCAGTGAGCTTCTCAATTCCTTCCCAAAAACTGCTCCACCACTTCCCACTGGAAAATTGTCCCAGTGCCCAGGCAGCCCTGCTGCCAGCAGCACCTCCTGACGCAGTGTCCTTGGCACCCCTGCCCCTTGTCCACCCCTGGTGCCAGCCCGAGGAGCTCGTGCTGTGCATCCCTGTGGAAAACACAGCAAGTTCATGTCCTCCACCCCTAAAAAATCCCTCTGCAGCTTTCCCAAAGCTCATTCCAAAATCGGGTTTCCCTATAAGCAAACCCTCATCTGCAGGTTTTACTGCCCAGGGCTCATGGGCACACAGCTCCAGGTGTTTGGTTGATCCATTCATCATCCTCTGTCACACTTTAGGGGTTCAAATCCCAGCACTTCCTCTCCCAAGCACCAAGTTTTTTCCATGGAGTGGCACAGGAACACCCCAGTCCCAAACCCAGCCCTCTGCAGCTCCCCAAAACTCCCAGCTGCGGCTCCACACCTGGAAAGTGTCCTGCAGAATTCCTCCCTTCCTACCCCACACACCAGGCTCCTCCTGCCAACAAAGATCCCCAAACCAGACCTTTCCAAGGCATCCTGCTCCTCCTCCACCTGTGCCGACCTCCATCCCCATACCTGACTGAGCCTTTTCCCGGAATTTTCTCTGCCCAGCTGACAGAAGTTTCTGCCAGGTGTAACCTCCCCCTTCCTCCCGCACTGCACAGCCGTCTCCTCCCGATGCACGCCCATTCCTGCCCCCCAAAACGCCCCCAGCTCCCTCATTTTCGGCAGCCAGTGCTCTCCCGGCCCCCCCAAGGGCTCAGCTCTGCCCGCACAAATCACCAGGGCAAAGCTCCTTCCAGAGCCTGCAGGCTTTGCCTGGATTCCACAGCTGAGCTGGACTCCCTGATGCTCATGGAGCTCTTCCAACTCAGGATAATCCACAACTCCATGAACAGCCTCTACTCCTTTCTCTTCTTGTCTCCACACAGCCCTGAGCGTCAGCACCATCATCCCCAGCCGGGATCCCAGCGCCCACCTGCTGCACCCCAAACACACACACGCGCTTCCCTCAGCCGCCCCCAAACCCTCTCGTCCATCCAGGGCCGACTCCCGAGCCCTCCATCCAGCCCCTCGGTCCCTTCATCCATCGGGGAGTGACTTCTCGGGCCCTTTTCACCCTTTCCCAGAGCTCCCCGTCCATTTGGAACGAATCCCCGGATTCCTTTTACCCTCCCCGGTCCATCCGGAACGAGCCCCCGACTCCCCTCACATTTCCCCGCCCACTGAGGGCCGACCCCCGATCCGGACCGAGCCCCCCTATCCCTAACCCCCATCTCTTTCCCCGGGAACGACTCGGGACTCCTCTCACCCTTCCTGCACCCCTGTCCACGCAGGACAGAGCCTCCACCTCACTGTCCGCCCCGTCCTGTCCCGGAGCCGCCGCTCACCTCGGCCCTCACCCCGTTGTGCCGCCGCCGCGCCGCCGCTCACCAAGGACCCCGCGCCCCCTCCACCCTCCGGGCTGCCCTCGGCACGCCTGACCCACACCTCCCCACCGCAGCCGCTCCGCAGCCCCTCCCCGGCCTCTCCCGCAACCCGCTCCCGCTCGGCGCGGATTGAAAACACCCGAGACAGCGCGGAGAGCGGAGGAGAGGAGACAGTAGGGTGACAGGCGGCGGAGAAGGGCGCGGGCAGCGCGGCGGGCGGGCGCGGACACGGGCGGGACGGTGTGGGCGGGGCGGGCGCGGTCAGGCCCCCGGCGGCCTCTCCCTCATTCGACCTCGGCGAAGATGGCGGCGGCGGTGCGGGCCATCGGTAGTCTCGGCCGTCTGCCGGCCGCCGCCAGGGCCGGCCCGACGCGGCGCACCCCGCCCCGCGGTGAGCGAGGGGACGGCGGGGAGCGGGAGCGGCTGGCGTGCGGTGTTCCCGGCGTGAGGGGAGCACCGAGGGGTGGGGACACTGGGAGGTGACGGACGGAGATACTGGAGGGACATTGAGGGGACATTGAGGGAAGGGGAGGACTGAGGGGCAGGGGGGACAGCGAGGGGGCAGTGAAGGGTTGGGGGAGCACTGAGAGAGCGAGGGCTGGGCTGGGATGGGGCACGCTGAGGAGTGAGATCTGGGGGACGGTGAGGGGGCACTGAGAGGTGAGGGCAGAGGGGACACTGAGGGTGCAGGGGGGGACACTGAGGGTGCGAGGGGCAGCACGGCGCTGACGGGACACTGAAGGCTTGGGGAGGGGGCACTTAGAGGTGGGGAAGCACCGACAGGGCAGTAAGTGGGCGAGGCGTGGGGTGGCATTGAGGGGATGAGGGACAGGCTGTCACAGAGAGGATTTCCTGGTGCTGTGGCAGGGATTAGGGGGTGTCCGGGTGTCCCGAAGGGTTTTTCAGGTGGTGTGACCGTGGGGACTGTGAGAAATGTTCCCAGGGAAGGGTCTGTGAGGATCGGGGCTGGGAGCGGGGGATCCCCGGGGGAGCTGTGGGGTGGGAGGTGTCCCCACGTGTGTCTGTGCCCCGTGTGAGGGGTTTGTCCCCGTGGCCTGTGAGTTACCCGGGGAGGTCCCTGGCAGGTCCCCAACATTCCCCCCAAGGTCTGTCCTGGTGTTTCTGGGGGTTGTGTGCAGGGGGACACCCTGCCATGCCAGTCCTTGCACAGGGACACACTGTAGGATTCTCTGTGCCGTTCTGGGGGGTCGCTGAGACCTGGCACTGAGGGGGGGACATACCCTCCAGTCACTATGGTCCCTGCACGTGAGCTGAGCCACAGGGGGACAGTGTCCTTGTGCCCTGATACATGTGCTTGTCTCCAGTGCCTACTTGGAAAGGAGAGGGTGTCCCCGTGCCCTTGGGTGTCCAGATCCTGTGACTGCCCTCCAGGCGTGCAGGGATATCCATGGGAAGGGGCATCCCTGGCATCCCACAGAGGGGGAGGGTGTGCCCGGGCCTGGCCCTGTCTCCAGGTGCTCCATGATCTCTCAGCTGAGGGAATTGGGATTGTTCAGCTTGGAGAAGAGGAGGAGAACTCAGAGCCCCCTACACGGCCTAACGGGGCTCCAGGAGAGCTGGAGAAGGAATTGGGACAGGACACAGGGAATGGCTTTAAACTGCAAAAGGGAAGATTTAGATGGGATGTGGGGCAGGAATTGTTCCCTGGCAGGGTGGGCAGGGCTGGCACAGGGTGCCCAGAGCAGCTGTGGCTGCCCCTGGATCCCTGGCAGTGCTCAAGGCCAGGCTGGACACTGGGGTTGGAGCACCTGGGACAGTGGGAGGTGTCCCTGCCCCTGGCAGGGGTGGGATGGGCTGGGCTTTAATGTTCCTTCCCAGTTAAACCGTCCTGGCATTCCATGATTTTGTGTGAGGCATCTCCCTTGCCAGCCCGGGCAGGGCTGTGGCTCTCTCCTGCCTGTTCACGGAGCTGGCTTGGTGCTTCCTGGCTGCCAAGGCAGGGAGTCCCCAGGAGCCCTGGGAAGGCTGAAGGGCCTGGCTGGGAAGCTCTGGAATCCTCATATTTGAGCACTCTGAAGGGCCCCATAGCCTGGTGTTGATGTTGAGCCAAAGTCCAGCTGTGTTTCATTTAAACTCAAAGCTGAGCTCGGTGCTCTGAGAGCTCTTTTCCAACGTGAGCAATTCCACGGTTCTGCAGCCTTGGAGCAAGTTTGTACGTGACAGGGTGCTGCAATCACTGATGAGCAGACTTGTGGCAGCTCCAGGGAGCTCTCAGGCTGTTGCTGGTTGGAATTCTGGTTGTAACTAGTGAAGCTCTTCACAACAAAAAGCCCTGGAACCCCTCCGAGGACGCTGTTGCTGTTCATAATTAATTAATGCCCTCGTTCTGCCTTGCAAAGCGATTGGGAAGTGGATGCAAAGCTCTCCAGGGCAGCCCAAAGGCAGGGAGCAGTCAGGAGCCAGGTGAGCTCCAGGGCTGGCTGTACCTGCTGGGCCACATCCGTGAGCTGCCAGGTTCCCAGAGTGGATTGGGAAGCTCAGTCTGCCTGGAGTTTCCCATCTCACGGGTCACAGCTCCGTGCTCAGCTCACAGGGACAGCTCAGGGGGCCTGAGCTTCATCCCATCCATCCTACTGGGGCTTGGGGTGCTCCAGGACTGGAAAAAGGCTTTTTTCCCTGAGCCATCAGCCATGGAGGCAGTTCCCAGTTCCAGTGGTGTGCCACGTCCGGGTGAGTGGAAGGGCAGGAAGGGAAGCAGGGAAAAGAGAAAGTGGGAAGGAGCAGGCTGAGCAGTGGGATGGGTGTTGTCCATTCTTTGGTGCATCCGAGTCCTTGGCAAAGTCCTGAGGGCACCTGAAGTGTTGGTGTCCTGGTGTTGGACAGTGTTTGAGCTGGAGTGAGTGGAGGAGTGAGACTGGAACTGATTTTCAGGGCTTTGACTCTGGAATGAATGATGGGACATGGTGGAAGTCTGAAGCTGGGCTTCTGCTTCCTGCAGCAGTTTGGAGGATTTTTGTGGCTCTAGTCTTGGCAAGTTCCCGTTGCAGTGCTGAAGGGATCAGCACCAAAAGCAGGGACCAGGACCAAGGAGCTGTTTCTGCTTCCTGGCAAAAGATGTTTTCACAAATATGCTGGACTTAAAATTAATCACTGCCGGGCTACAGAAGCCTCACTCCAGTGTTAACCAGCTGGTACACTGCTGACAGCACCTCTCCCAAAAGAGTTGATGTTCAAGTGGAGTGAGATTTGTCCAGTCATCCCCTTGATTTATTTTCTTCCTACTTCATATCTTTATTTTTTGTGAGAATGGAAAGGCAGAGTGGAATGGAAGTCTGAAGGTTTTCATGGAAGGAATCTGTTTGGGAACTGATAAAGAAAAGGAAAGCCATGTAAAGAGCAAAAAACATGGAATCCCAGACTGGTTTGGCTGGGAGGGATCTTAAAGCTCATCTTGTTCCACACCCCTGCCGTGGGCAGGGACACCTTGCACTGTCCCAGCTTGCTGCAAGGATTGAATGGATGAATTCAAGGAGACAGTTCAGCCCTTGCCTTCTCTTTGAAGAGCTTGCATGGCTTTTATTGCTGATAAAGGTGCATGGTGTTCTGCTGGGCAGCATCTCTCACCAGAGGAATTGTTGTCAGGCCACACTTGGTTTGTGGGAATTAAATGTTGGTGCTTATTTTCAAGAGTAGCTGACATGAGCACACAGAGTTTAGGGAAAGTGGAGCAATCACGTGTGGGTATTAAATATTGCTGAGGAGCTTTGGGGTGGGAACTGGTTCACTCTTTGTTTATAAAATGCTGCTGTGGGCACATGACACAGGCACCCCAGACCTGTTTGCTGGGACAGCCTGGCGCTGAATTTCCATCTCCACGGCATCACGCTGCATATCCTGGGCTCAGGAATGGGAGCAAAGGTCAGTCCCTGCTGCCAGCAGCCCAGACAAGGTGGAAAGGAGGCCAAAGTGCAGCAGGGCCCCAGCCCTGAGCCCGTGTCACGGGGCTGAGGCAGGGGGAGACACCTGTTGGGGAGGCACAGTTTGCAGGTTATTCTCCTGGTGTTGGATTATTCTCCCTTCTTGCTGCTGGGAATGGGAATGTTTCATTCCTGGAGGTTTTATCAGTGTTGAGCAGAACCCTCCCCTGGCTGATTGCCTGTGTGTGGGCTGGTAGATACATGTGGAAGTAACACTTTTACTGGAATTCAGAGTTAAAGCAGATTTGGCAGGGATTCAGCCTGGATCTGAGTTAGGGGATCCTCGGGGTCAAGATCAAGGTTGCTTGAATGGAGCTGGGGTTCATTCATGTACTGAGAGATCGTGGGCTCACACATGATTTCTGGGCAGAAAAAGGAGATTTGTGAGTCAGAAACTTTTGGGCAGAATTTGTTAATCTTGTGGCTGGAGTTTTCTGAGGGCTCTGGAATGTCTTCACCTGTTTGTGTGTTTTGTATGTCATTAGCAGATGTGGATCCAAGAGCTGCAGAGGGACTGGGGACAAGGGCTGCAGGGACAGGACACAGGGAATGGCTTCCCAGTGCCCAGGGCAGGGCTGGATGGGACTTTGGGCAGGAATTGTTCCCTGGCAGGGTGGGCAGGGCTGGCACAGGGTGCCCAGAGCAGCTGTGGCTGCCCCTGGATCCCTGGCAGTGCCCAGGGCCAGGCTGGACACTGGGCTTGGAGCACCTGGGACAGTGGGAGGTGTCCCTGGGACAGTGGCAGGTGTCCCTGCCCAGGGAAGGAAGTGGCACTGGATGGGCTTTAAGGTCCCTTCCCACCCAACGCAGTCTGTGATTCTGAGTATTTTGTTGATAGATGGAGGCAAGAATAAATATTTTGTGAGCCCTTTGTGGCCTTCCAGTTGTGCCCCCTGAGATCTGTGTGGTCACACTTGGACTGGCCCCGTTTGCTGGCACCAGAGTGTGTGTTTACAGAAATACTCTGGACAGTTGTGTTTGCTTTGCTGGGAATTCACCTTGAAGCTCCCCAAAGTGCAAGAAGGACCCTGGGTTTAGCACGTGAAGAGGTTGGAATGAGGATGATAAAGGCCAAACTCCCTGTGCCAGCTGCTCCATCCCTTGTCAGCTGGCTGGGAAGAAGGGTTTCATTTTTGCTGCTCTGGGTTGGGCACTGCAGTGTGGGATGTGTGCTGGGAAGGGCCCTGCAGTGCTCTGGGACCTGCTGGACTCTGGTGGGGGCACAGTCAGGCTGTCAGGGGAGGGACTGGCTCGTGCCCAGGGTTTCCAAAATCTGCCCTTGGCAGGCGAGAAGAGCTGGGAGAGTGAGGCTGACACTGCCGAGAATCCCTTTAACCCCTGTCACATCTTTTCCTTAGGTTATGCCTGCCGTAACATCTCCACCTCCAGCGCCCTCCAGAGTAAGTGTGAAGCTTTTCTCTAAGTCCATTTTTTTCCTTAAAATCCCTGGAGCAGGAGCTGACCCCAGCCTCGTGTTTGTTTGCAGGCAGAACCCACGTCAGCTGTGATATCAAAGGGGATGTTGCTGTCGTGCGCTTCAACACACCAAATTCCAAGGTATTAAAAATTCCCGTGGAAGGCTGAGAACTTTCCTAACCTGCAGCCTGACAGAGTTGGGAGCAAAGGAAAAGGAAAGTAGGAAAAAGAAGATTTGGGGATTTTAATGAGGCATCTGGAGGTGCCATCTGGAGTACACTGTGTGTTCTAAGCTAATTTGTCTCTCTCCCAGGCACAAGGTCTTAAGTTCCAAATCTTAAGGAAAACTTTAAAAAATTGAATCTTGCTTAGTTCTTGTATTAGTTGAAGAATGTGGCCATACTTCAGTAACTTTGAATCCATAATTGCTTTTGATTCTATTATCATGAATACAATATAAATAGAGGCTAATTCTCATTTTTTTAGGTCAATGCAGCTGCAGTTGTTCTTCAGGTATCAGGAGGCAGGAACTCTGTAAATGATATCTGAGGAATACATCTAAAATTGCATTTTGGAGTCTCATAAGCAGTAGTGAATTTCAGATGTCATCTCACAGATGGAAATGCTCTTTAGGAACAGTGGTAGAGCTTGCAATAAAAACCTGGGTTTTTAAAGCAAAGCAGCTGAACTGCTCTGATATAATACGAGATATAAAGATTGAACTACTACTGCTATGAAAAATCTTGTATTAATTGTAACAGACCAGAAGGGGTTTTTTTTTATACACTCCTTTCCTTTGAAGAGCAGCAGCAGTCTCAGGTTTGAAAAACTCTGTTTTATATGAGGATTTGATGGTAGCTAAAGAACCCAAGCTGAATTTGTCCTGCTTGTTGCAGCCATTCAGTAAAGCTGGTGGAATGATGTGTGGGGAAGGTGTCCCTGCTCATTGCAGGGGGTTGGGGGGTCCCTTCCATCCTGAACCATTCTGTGATTATATTGGGGGAAAAAATAAAACAGTTTACCTGTTCATAAAATCAACGTTCGCAGCCACAAACCCACAAAGAGGAACTTCCAACTTAAAGATGCCCTGCTGCAGAGTTTTATCCTGAAGTGGGCTTTGTGCTAGGCCAAGGCTGAAGTAACTCACAGGAGGTGTGGGCTCCAGCTGAGCTGCTGCTGACTTTGCCCCCAGGTGAACACTCTGTCCAAGCAGCTGAGCGCCGAGTTCACCGAGGTCATGAACGAGATCTGGGCCAACGAGGCCGTGAAGAGCGCCGTGCTCATCTCCTCCAAGCCTGGCTCCTTCATCGCTGGAGCTGACCTCAAGTAAGCACAGTGTCTTGGTTTGGACAGCCAGGGAAAAGCCAGGGAAAAGCCAGGGAAAAGCCAGAGCTTCCCTTGGAATGGGGAATGTAAACCCCCTCTCTCTGAATTATTGTGGTTTTGAAATAGAGGGGCTTTCAGGCAAAGAGATGGGAATAGGAATAACAGTTCTTTACTAGGAATATTAAAATTGTACTAGTGCAAAAAAAATCCAAATTAACAAAAAAGACAAACACTGACTGAGTCAGAATATGACTTGACACCCTGTTGGTCAGGGGGTTGGGAGCAGTCCAATCAAGTCCTCCTGGAGTGACAGATGTGGTTCTGTGGGAGCAGAATTGATCCTGTAGAAGGGTGTAGTTTTCCTCTGAGGGTCCAGTGGTGCTGTAGATGGGTCCAGTCTTCCTCTGAGAATCCAGTGCAAACAGCCTGTGCTGGTGTTCTGAATCTCAGATTTTTATCCAGGTGGGAATGCTGGGCTCCTCCCATTGTGTGGAGCATCTCCCAGTGGGGTGATGGAATTTTATCCGTCATGCAGTGAGCCTGGATGGCCCATGAACAGCAGATATCCCTTGGATGGGTCCTGGAAGGGATAAAGAAACACTGCCCCACCTGGTTTAACAGCTGGCCCAGTAACAGAAGACACCCATTCCCTCCCCACTCTGGAGCCATGAGGAGTGGGTCATAGAACAGATAAAGAAAAAAAACACCTCCCCAGCTGGTTTCAACAGATGGAAAATAGAATACATCTTGCATTGAACTCAAGACCACAGGGCTTCAGGAGCTCATGGAATTGTCCCTGAAATCCAGCAGTTTGTCCCTGATATCTCCCCGGGGTGAGGCACAGGCTGGGAGTGAAATGCCTGTGCTCAGGATTTCAGAGTTGCTGGAATGAAGTGAGGATCTTGGCAAAGAGGGACGTGGCAGATCCTTAAACCCCTCCTGGCTGTGACACTTGGTCACTCCTTCGTGCAGCCAAGGAGACCCATCCTGGCTCCGGGGTGGGCATTGTCCTTTGGCCTGGGGTAAAACAAGAGTGGGTAATTCACATGCAGGACTCGTTTAAGCTGGGTTGAAGTGCCTGGCAGCCTTCCAGCCTGGCCCCTCGTTTGGGCAGGGTTTGGCACTCTGCCCCTGTGCTGAGCAGCCTCCCAGGCTTCCTGGGTAACTTCTCCAGGCTGTGGGATGATCCTGTGGGTGCCCCCTGGGACCTGGAATGCCACTGGCTCCTACTACTGACACTGACAGGACAGAATAGTTGCTTAAAGACATTAAAAGCCAGAAAGCTCTGAGGAAAGAAGGTAAATTAGAAATAAACCCTCCAAAACCCTGTTACATTTTTGGCTGGCTTTGTCCAGCGTCGGAGACTCACTCCCTGTTCAGGAGGGAAGGAGGTGAGCAGATCAAAGGCCAGGCTGTGGTTAAGAGGTGTCTCCTGGCCTCAGCACCTTCAGCATCCCAAAATTACTCCTGCCTGCCAAAGGCCACGAGCCTCCAGGAGAATAATTGGCACAGGGAGTCTCTAATTGGCAGTGTGGCATCAGAGCACTGGCCATCTGCTCCTCTAAAGAGTGATTCTGGGCTCTTTCCTCCACCCTTCCTGGCAAGTGTTTTGAGGTTTCCTGTGACCCTTTCTCCTCTCCCAAAGGCTTCCAGAGGCCTGGCACAAGGGATCCCATTCAGTGCCTCAGGCACAGCCCCTGTCAGCCTGCAGGCCCTGACCCTGCTGGGTTTAGTCTCCCTGTGTTGTCTGATCCAAAACTTGGGCCTAAACAGCTCTTGCCTGCCTGTCAGGCACTGGAGATTGTAGGAGAACGGGGACAAACCCATGAAAACCTCTCATTTTCCTGTTGATTTGTCGGTGCTTTTCCCATCCTGATCCACCTCTCTTCTCCCCTCAGCATGCTTGAAGCCTGCAAGACTGCTCAGGAAGTGACTCAGCTCTCTCAGGATGGACAGAAGATGCTGGAAAAGATTGAGCACTCTCCCAAGCCCGTGGTGGCTGCCATCAGTGGCAGCTGCCTGGGAGGAGGGCTGGAGGTACTGGACAATGCTGGGGCTCATGGCAGGAGTGGGAGCTGACTCTGCTGCTTCTCTGGTTCCCCAAATGATGCCGGCAGGACTGGTACTGTGAGAAGAATTTGGGAGCTGATGAGGGCTCATTACATCATGTAAATGAGTTTGTGGCAGGTTAATGGCTTGGTTGTGCTTCAGGGCTCTGCTGCTGCTGTGGAAAGAGAGCAAATCAAATCCGAACCTGTGTGGGCCAGGCTAATATTTAGATGAATGTCCAAGGGAAAACTGGCTGTTTCCAGCAGGCATTGGGTCTGTATCAATGCTGCTGGCAGAGTTCAGCCTGGGAAGTGTTGCTTTTCAGATGAAGTGAGCCTTGTATCCCAGCAACTTCCATTCTTTGTAGGGCTGCTGTGAGAGGGGTGAGTGTGGGGACCCAGCCAGGCTCCACCCCTCTGGCACCTTGGCTGGATCTTCTGCCTTGTCATCTCCATCCAGGATTTTGTAAACTGCAAGGCTCTGCTAATTCCTGGAGCAGAGTTGTTACTGAGACAGTGTAATCTTGGAATGGAGTCTCTTCAGTTTGTACTGATTTCTCAAGCTTTTTACACCCACTGTGTTGACTCATCTGGACTTGGCAGTCCAGGGGTAAACCAGGAATCATGGCTGATCCATAGACGGGACTGTGCTCTTGGTGTAAGGAATTAATTAAGCCCTTGATGGTCTAGGTGAGATTTAAAATCAGCTTGGAAGTTTGATGTTCATCTCACACCCACTTGCTGTCATCCCCCAGAAGAATCCTATCGGGGCACAGAGGGAATTTGGGCAGTTGGATTAAGAAATTACAGCAGGGTCATGAGGAAAGCTGAGGCAGTGTGTGGGAGAGAGCTGTGTGAGCTGCCCAGTTCTTTTGGTTTTTTTTCACAGGGAAACCTTTCCTTTTCTCTTCCATTTTAAGGTTGCCATTGCCTGTCACTACAGAGTAGCAACAAAGGACAGGAAAACAGTCTTGGGAACACCTGAAGTGCTGCTGGGTCTCCTGCCCGGAGCAGGGGGTACTCAAAGGCTGCCAAAGATGGTGAGTAAGAGGAAAACTTGACCCCAGAGCCCCTTCTGCCTGGCAGGCTCCCACTCTGGAATCCTCTTTGTGCCCTTCTAGGTGGGACTTCCTGCTGCCTTTGATATGATGCTGACTGGGAGGAACATCCGTGCAGACAGAGCCAAGAAGATGGGGCTGGTTGACCAGCTGGTGGACCCACTAGGTCAGACACGGTGTCCCCTCAGTTCCTTGATGTTCTGCTGCCTGTCAGGGGACCTCTCCCCTCCCCAAAATGTGTGGAGAGGTCTTGTCCTGCTCTTCAGGGGAATCCCTGTTCCTTCCTTACAAGTACAGGGACCTTGAAATGTGAGGCTGCTGCAGCAGCTGAGTGAACAGGAGAGGTCAGCATGGAGGGCAGGCCTGCTGGCTCTCCTCCTTCAGCTAATTACCCAGATAAGAGCCCACATTGCTCATTCATCATGTCAGAGGACAGATTGCAGCCCCTAATGGAAGGACAATAGATGACTGATGTCTGTGTTTCTGCAGCCTGCAGATGGTAACCCCTGACAGGAGCTGGAGCAGGCAGCACCATGGCTTCGGCACTCAGAATTGCCAGCTGGCTGTCAGCTGGGTGGAGAAATTCCCTGCAAACTGCAGGATTCCAAGTGCTGAGCAGCCTGCTGAATCATGTCTTGCTCCTAAAGTTCTTTCACTAGGACAGCTTTCTTGGAAGGTGACTAAATGAGGAGTTTGAGGACTAAACCCTCCAGAGCTTCCTGAGAGGTGTCATCAGCCTCATTCAGGAGCAGGAATGGAAGCCACTGCTCCAGCTGGCACTGCCATGGAGCTGGAGGGTGCTGAGCATGGTTTCCCCAGGCAGAGCACAGGCAGGACACACTAGAGGTGCTGAAGAAAATAAAATTAATAAAAAGCTGCTGCTCCCCACCCTGAGCAGTGCCAGGGAAGCCCTGGTGTCTGTGCTGTCCCACAGTGTGTCCCATGGATCACAGGATCGTGGAATGGCTGGGTTGGAAGGGACCTTAAAGCTCATCCAGTCCCTGCCCATGGCACACCTCCCACTGTCCCAGGTGCTCCAACCCCAGTGTCCAACCTGGCCTTGGGCACTGCCAGGGATCCAGGGGCAGCCACAGCTGCTCTGGGCACCCTGTGCCAGCCCTGCCCACCCTGCCAGGGAACAATTCCTGCCCCACATCCCATCCAGCCCTGCCCTGGGCACTGGGAAGCCATTCCCTGGGTCCTGTCCCTCCAGCCCTTGTCCCAGGTGTCTCTCCATCTTTCCTGTCAGCTCCTCCAGGCACTGCAGGGCCACAGTGAGGTCACCCCAGAGCTGAACAGGCTGAACAATCCCAAGTCTCTCCCAGCCTTTCCTTATAGCAGAGCTGCTCCATCCCTCTGATCACCTCAGTGCCTCCTCTGCACTCTCTCCAGCAGCTCCAGCTCCTTGTGCTGTTGTCCCCAGGGCTGGGGCAGCTCTGCAGGTGGGCTCTCACCTGAGCACAGGGGCAGAATCTCCCCTTCCTTGCTGCCCACACTGGGGTGATCAGCCCAGGGTACACAGATACCCTTAGCTTATCTTCAACTGTAGTCACTCCTGTAAAACAGATCTGTGGTTCTCAGGCTGGAGTTAAAATTGCTTGGAAAAACTTTCCCACTTGATACTTGCTTAGAAGTGAATTGTTTTTTAAGAGCTAGCAAACGTGGCTGTTTATATTCACAATTACCCCAAGCTGCTGAGAGGAAACATGAGCTTTCTGAGGAGCTGCTGGGAATCCTGGCTCAGCCCAGAGAAGCACGTAGGAGGAACACAGAAATACAAATTATATGCAAACATTGGATGTGTTCCTTGTAACCCAAACAGCAGCCAGTGCCAGGAGGGCTCCTGTTCACTCTGTGTCTGGGGAAAGCAGCTCTACCTGGGGTGATGCTTTAACTAATGACAGAAAGCTTGGAAGGAGACAGACACCATCAATCAGGAGGCAATTTCAGGGCATGCAGTCAGTTCTCCCTCAGCAGGGAGCTCTGCAGCATTCCCTGAATCCAGTTCTGGCATGTGCCGTTTATAAAAGAAAGCAGATGGGAGTGGACAGCTCAGAGCTCCTGGGTTAGGACACAACAAAACACTGCAGGTCAATTAAACCTGCAGGGAATTAACTGCAGGTAAAGTAAACCCACATATGTGGGGTCAGTCACTTCCTGTGGATGGTTCTCACAGCTCAGAGTTTGAAACAAACCAGATTTTGTCAGCTGGAGTGTCAGAATCCAGCACTTAGTAATGTATCCAAGCTGCTGGAATGAGGGATTGACATCTTGTAGCACATCAAGTTATAAGGCTGAAGGTCTCAGCCTTGTATGGTGACAAGAGAATTTGGAAGCTGGTGAAGTCTGAGCTCTCAACTCCCAGATGCTCTCGGGTTTCCAGTGAATTCTCTAAAACCCACTGGGCATTGCTGAAATGTAGATTATGCAGCAGCTCTGAGCTATATTTTGTCTGCTGCTTGTAAAATCAGCTATGTTGTTTTGTTTGGCCTCATTTTCCTTGGACTGGCTGACATTCTGCCAGGGCAGGAGGAAGACTTCCACAGGGAGCTTCCCTGAGCTGTCAGAGAGTGTTTGTGCTGCTTTATCTCCTTCTTGCTGAAAGGCTCCCTCAGCAGGGAGCAGCTTCTGGGGTCTGCTGGGTGAAAACCCTCAAGCTGTTAAACAGAGAGGTGAAACAAAGGGGCCACAGAGATGCTGCAGGGCTGGAGCCCCTCTGCCATAGAGCCAGGCTGGGGATGTTCACCTGGAGAGGAGAAGCTCCAGGGAGAGCTCAGAGCTCCTTCTAGGGCCTAAAGAGGCTCTAGGAGAGCTGGAGAGGGACTGGGGACAAGGGCTGCAGGGACAGGACACAGGGAATGGCTTCAAAGTGGAAATGGCTTCAAAGATTTGGGTGGGATTTTGGGCAGGAATTGTTCCCTGGCAGGGTGGGCAGGGCTGGCACAGGGTGCCCAGAGCAGCTGTGGCTGCCCCTGGATCCCTGGCAGTGCCCAAGGCCAGGCTGGACACTGGGGTTGGAGCACCTGGGACAGTGGGAGGTGTCCCTGGGACAGTGGGAGGTGTCCCTGCCATGGCTGGGAGAGAATTACATGACCTCTAACATTCCCTTCCCAACCAAACAATTCTGAGTTTCTGTGAATAAAACCTTGCAGCCAAGGACCTTTTGGAGGAGAAGAGTGGGAGATGAAACAGGAGGGAGTTTCGGATATTGGATTTTACCTGTCTCTTCTGTCAGGGTGTCTGGAGGTGTTTTCTTAGCTCTGAGGACCCTGCAGTGTGTGGGTGTGTTTGGAGCAGGCTGTGTGGTGAATGGCCCTGCCCAGCTGCAGGGTTATAATGTCACCAGGTTAGTTCAGCCCAAAGTTGCACATTTAGCTCCAGGCTCTACTCAGTGGCCCTGTGCAGCTTCACCAGGCACTGCTCTGTCATTAATGACTCAGAGTTTGCCTCTGGCAGCATCTCACAGCTTCTTGATCAGCCCTGTGCTGTGTCCTCCTGTCCTGATGATACAATTGTCTGGAAATGAGGATTCCTGTGCTTGGAAATGATGCAACTCCCCTCAGAGGCTGCTAAAACTGGTTTTGTAGTGACTTGCTTCATTGTGGGACAGCTTAAAGTTGGGCCAGGTGTTACAGGGTGTTGCAGCAGCCAGATCAATTGAGAGGTTTCCTGCACCGAGTTCAAAGGTTGGGCTTGGTTGGACATTGGCTCCAGTACAGGGATTTCCAGGGATTCTGCACTCTGAAAATGCTGTCTGTGTATTTAACAGCTCGGTGTTGGCACAGTAGGAGAGGAGAGGAGCAAGAGGGAGGGCAGGCAGAGCACCTCAGTTCCCTCAGGATTTTGGGTGCCTGCAATTATGTGAAGTGGAAGGTTTGAGGAGTACAGGGAACAAATAGCAAAAAGATGGCCAGGAGCTGAAGATACCTCCAGAGAGGTCATGTAACCTCTGTCCTTGGAGATGTCCAGAGGCTGGTAGAAGATCCCTGAGCAACCTGATCTGATTGCAGAGTTGGGTGTAACTTGGCCCTGCTCCCACAGGGAGATGGATTTCCAGCATTTCTGCACAATGCCCTTGGTATAAATCCCTTGTGGCCTTCGTATGGTCCCTGCTGAGCCTTTCCACTCTTGGTCATAAGCAAGAAAATCCCAACAGGAGTGGGGAATGGAGTGGGAGCAGTTCAAAGGCCCATCATGTTGTGTCTTGTCCCGGTTTCCCTGCAGCCTCATTCCTCAGGGATAACTTGTGCTGTGCTCTTTGCTCTCCCCAGGGCCAGGAGTGAAGACTCCTGAAGCAAGAACAATCGAGTACCTGGAGGAGGTGGCCATTGGCTTTGCCAGGGGACTGGCCAACAAGACTGTGTCTGCCAAGAGATCCAGAGGGCTCATGCAGAGTAAGTCAGCATGGACAAATCCCAAGGGACAGCAGTGAGTGAAATCCAGCTTGTCTTCTCCAGGATGTGTTTGTGCTCCTACTTAATTCCGTTTCAAAACCAAGTTATTTCATGTTGGAATCATCCTTTGAGCAATGTGGGGTGGTGGTAGAGAAAGCATTGCCCTGCAGATCCAGGCTTTGGAAGAGCTGCATGTGGTGGCTCCTGAGGTTGCTGGAAGGGGGCCAGGCCCTAAGGAGTGAGAGGGAGCTGGTACCTCCAGGGACTGTCCATCTGCAAAGTTTTAGTGGCAAGTTTTGTAGACTTGAGTGGGAAGAGGTACATGGGGCTGCTCCATGATGATCTCCCATAGCACAGCCCAGAAATGGGAACATCTCTGTGGGAGTTCTGCCTCCTGGGGCTCAGTCTGTCACCAGTTGTGTTAAGAGCACACTTCAGCCCTCAGTGAAGCTTGTCCATGGGATAATCCATGGCAACCCTTTGAGCAGCCCCTGCTGCCTGTGCCTGGGTTTTCAGGTGCACGTTTCCAGTGCAGATACTCACATTTGTGTTCCCTTATCTCTGCAGTCCATCCTGGCAGGCTGGCTGTGCAGCAGCCCTGTGCTGACCCCTGTTCTGTCCCACTTTGCAGGGCTAACAGACTATGCCATGGCTCTTCCCTTCGTGAGGCAGCAAGTTTACAAGACAGTGGAGAGCAAAGTTCAAAAGCAAACCAAAGGTCTCTACCCTGCTCCTCTGAAGATCATCGAGGTAACCCTCCTGCTGCAGGGCTGCTGGGTCTGTGGGATAATGTGGGACAGGCAGAGGGAAGGTGATCCTTCCTCTGAGTCAAGCCAGCATCCTGTTCCTCACAGAGATCAGTCCTGAGGAGTGCTGGCTGTGGGACAGAATTCAGAATCACTGCCCGAAATATGATCACCAGTTCAGGGGTACTGGTACCAGTGAGGGGTAGAGCAGGACTCTCAGCTGAGGGAAGGCTTAGCTGGAATATTTTGTCCATGAGACTTTCAGCTGCAGTTTTCCCAGGTTTTCTGTGCAGTCTCTGACGAGATCAGGAAACCTGTTCAACACCATAAAAATAGAAATTGCTATTAATTTTCACAGCACTAAATATATAATATACTAACTACACTAGTCCCTTCTGTCACACAGACATCCTGTTACAGACACTCTGAATGAATCCTTATTGTAAAATGACTTCACTACTGAAGTTGTTGCCAAGGCTGCTCTAAAATTTGTGCAGGATTTGGAGAGCAGTGACATTGCAGGAGCACATTCCTAAAACCAGGAATGGCTAAAAATGTACCTGGTGGCAAACTCCTCACCTGTCCTGTGAAGGACAGGGTGATGCAGCTCTGCTAATAGCAGCAGGGACAGGACTCAGGGAGTCTGAAATGTGCCTTGAATGTTGGGGAGGGCTCACTGGAGACAACAGGGAATCTGTTAAAGTGTGTGTTTGCAGCATGACTGAACTGTGGTGTGTATTTACTTTTTTGGATTAGGTCGTAAAAACTGGGCTGGATCAGGGGAATGATGCTGGATACCTCATTGAAGCCCAGGTAAGGAGAGGAGATCCTGGCAGGGATCAGGCACTGCTGTGGTCAGGGGATCTGTGTTCACCCACACAAAGGGTTCATCACAGCCTGCTGTTTATCCCATTCCTCCCCCTGTCACAGGCAGGACACCTTCCCCTACCCCAGGCTGCTCCAAGCCCCATCCAGGCTGGCCTTGGGCACTTCCAGGGGTGGGCAGCCTCAACACAAAGCGCTCACAGGCAGGGCCACTGTGGGTGATTGGTGCTGCTCCTCCTGGATGAGGGAGCAGAGCTGAGGTTCCACAGCCTCCTCTAGGAGCTGGCTGTGGATGTTTCATCTGTCACTCATCTGACCGTGCTGGCACATGGGCCTCGTGTCCTAAACACATCCAGTCCTGCCTGAGCTTTGCTGGGACACAGGGGAAACTGGAATAGAGTTTAATTGAGGGTGTAGAACAGCTGTGGTGGGCAGGTCCAGGGCTGGAGCAGGCAAGTGTCCTCCCCAGCAGCTTGTGTGTGACCTGTTTATTACACACACACACACACACACACACACACACACACACACACACACACACACACACAGAGTCTTTGTTTTCCTCAGCCATCCTCATCACTCCATTTCTCTGCCATAATAAACAACCTATCCCAAATTACTTTTTCCTCACCAATCCTGTTTTTGCCACAGTTTTGCTCAAATTTGTTATTTCTGGTGCCACAGGGGCAGTTCTGGCTGTGCACAGTCACAGGTGGCACTACCTGGGCACTGCTAGCACTGCAAGATTGAGTCCCCAGCAGCCTCACATTTCCAACTGATTATCTCTGTATTTGGGTCATCCCCAAGGTCATTGCCCCTTAAATGCTGATGAAATCCATCCATCTCCTGCTTCCCTGATGTGCTTTGTAACTCTCTTTGTTCCTTTCTGGTGCCAAGGCCTGTAGCTGTAACTGTCACCTTACCAGTGCCCTCCTGGCTGTGCCCCATCCCTGCTGGTTGTGCATTCCACCCACGTTTGGTCTGGTGCTGAATAAAAGCCTTGGGATACTCTGTTCCTTACAGCAAAGAATGAATGGATTTTTTTCCCCCAGAACAGCAGCAGGATGGAGATCTTCCCAGAACCCCTGAAGAATAATAAGTGTCAGTGTTGTGGCTTTTTTTACTGCCTCCCTCTCTCCCCCCGAGGACAGGAGTTTGCAGATTCTTTTCTAGGCTTTAGTTTTGGTATTTTAACTCACAGGGCAGTGGTGAAGGAAGGTACAGCCTGCTCCAAACCTCATTCCCTGCTTTTCCTTGGCAGACTTGGCTCCAACAACCTTTGTTTAGTGTGTGCTTACGCTTTGTGTTCCTCAGAACATTGGTGCTGAGTGCTGGGAGGTAATGCAGGCCTTAGATTTTGTTGCCTATGATTCTCTGAAAATAGGATCAAGCTGCTGCTGTCAGAGAGAGAACTGAGCTGTTTGTAAGGATTTTTGTCAAAGCCTGAGGACACAGTGTTTCCACCTGGACCTGTGGGAAGAGTGCCCCAATTAATGTGGGATGTGTGTAGGGGAGGAAGGCTCTCATGTCAGGGAAACCAGCTCTGTCACTGAGGAACTGGAATCATCAAATCCCAGAATGGTTTGGGCTGGAAGGGACCTCAAAGCTCATCCCATCCCACTCCTGCCAGGGCAGGGACACCTCCCACTGTCCCAGGTGCTCCAAGCCCAGTGTCCAGCCTGGCCTTGGGCACTGCCAGGGATCCAGGGGCAGCCACAGCTGCTCTGGGCACCCTGTGCCAGCCCTGCCCACCCTGCCAGGGAACAATTCCTGCCCCACATCCCATCCAGCCCTGCCCTGGGCACTGGGAAGCCATTCCCTGGGTCCTGTCCCTCCAGCCCTTGTCCCAGGTGTCTCTCCATCTTTCCTGTCAGCTCCTCCAGGCACTGCAGGGCCACAGTGAGGTCACCCCAGAGCTGAACAGGCTGAACAATCCCAAGTCTCTCCCAGCCTTTCCTTACAGCAGAGCTGCTCCATCCCTCTGATCACCTCAGTGCCTCCTCTGGACTCTCTGCAGCAGCTCCAGCTCCTTGTGCTGTTGGGGAGGAGGAGGTGGTGCAGGGTGGGCTGTGCTGAGCCCAGAAGGTGCCTCCCCTCAGAGCTGACCTGGTCCCTTGTCCCTTTTCTCTCCAGGTTGCTCACCTGTGCAGTCACACAGTGCCTGTCTCCCCACTTGCCCTGTTTTTGATGTGCTGGCTCTGGGGCAGCTCTTTAATGCCAAACTCTGCTTCCCTCTTCCCTTTCCTCCAGAGCTTTGGCCAACTTGCAGTGACCAAGGAATCCAAGGCGCTGATGGGGCTCTACCACGGGCAGGTGCACTGCAAGAAGAACAAGTTTGGGACACCTCAGAAAGAGGTCAAGTAAGTGCCAGTGTGGGATGCCTGAAGGAGCAGTTGGAGAACCTCTGGAAGGCTCCTGGGATTGAGTGGGCTGGAGAGTTGTGCATCAGAGCAGAGGTTTCCAGCCTCCAGAGGCTGACCCCTGCATCCTGGAGGCCTCTCCCAGGTGGTGACAGGAGCAGCCATGTCCAGCTTTGAGTGTGTCCCCTTGGTCCTCCCCTGCAGGACTCTGGCTGTGCTGGGAGCAGGGCTCATGGGAGCCGGGATCGCCCAGGTTTCCGTGGACAAGGGCATCAAGACCATTCTGAAGGACACTGCACAGAAGGGTCTGGACAGAGGCCAGCAGCAGGTCTACAAGGGGTATGTGAGTTCAGGGGGATTTGTTCTGGTGGTACTGAGCTGCTTTTAGTCACAGTTCTCCTCTGCTGTCAGCATCAGGAACTCCTGATGCTGCTGTTCTGCTGGACGAGCCACTGGCTGTCACAGAAAAGCTTTATTTTGATGATGTCCTCTGCAGTGTGCTGGGATATTGCTGTGGGATAGGCCCAGTGGCTCAGCCTTAGCTCCTTGGGTAGGCAGAGACCTAAGATTCAGCAGTAACTTCTAGAGCTAAGGAAGGAATGATTCTGGCTGCCTAAAGGCCCATGTCAGGGAAGGCATTCCAGGGTTTTCTTCCTGGGTTTCTTTCCATGTTCTCTTGGCTCTGCAGTAATATTACTCAGCCATGTGTCATCAGGAATGTCAGTAGCTGACCCTCAGCTGAGCTGTGGGAGCAGGACTCTGCTGTTTCCACATGGAGGGAGGGTTCAGGACACAGAGTGACAGTCCTGCAGGGTTGGAGATGGAGTTTTGGGTCCCAGCTCAGGGAGGGAGAGAGGAGGAATTCCCCTGGTCCACCTCCAGCAGCCTGGCTGGTCCAGTCAGGAGCTGTGACAGAGCTGTCCCTCCCTAGGCTGAACAGCAAGGTGAAGAAGAAGAGCCTGACATCCTTTGAGAGGGACTCCATCCTCAGCAACCTGATGGGCCAGCTGGACTACAAGGGCTTTGAGAAGGCAGACATGGTCATTGAGGCCGTGTTTGAGGACATCAACGTCAAACACAAAGTGCTGAAGGAGGTGGAGGCTGTGAGTATCAGTCCTGAGCAACCCCTGGGTGGTAGAGGGTCCTGGGCTCTGCTGCTGGGTTGTCCCCTCCCCTTTGTGCTGCAGTTGGGCTCTTGGTACAAATCAGTTACACCAGGACATGGGTGACATCAAGGGACAGCCTTTCTGTTCACTGGGGACATTCCCTGCTCAATTAGGAATTGGTAGCTGAATGCACAGACATTCTGACATTCCCTGATTCCTGGGAGTGCTCCAAATAAAGTTTCCATTTGTCTGAGGACGTTGATGTGACAGTGATGTCCTGTGGTATCTCCACACCTTGCAGTCCTTCCCCTGCTGTCCCTGTGTTCTGTTCAAGGGCACACTGGGGAAAGGGGTGTTCCCTGCAGTGTCTCCTGTGGCTGCAGAGGCCTGGCAGAAACATGGAAGCTTTGGGGCTGATATTGCAGACCTGGGGAGAGTTCAGGGCATGTCAGAGCTGAACTGCTGCTTCCCAATTAGCTTCTAATGAGCAAACCCAGTTTGCCTCATTTGCCAGGGTTCCCTGATGTCCCAGGGCTCTGCACATCACACTCTGGATCCCACTGCAGATCCTGTGTGCTGACACAGCCCCTTCCACCCCTCCAGGTGATCCCTGCTCACTGTGTCCTGTCCCTTGTCCCCTCCCAGCTGATCTCTGCTCACTGTATCCTGTCCCTTGTCCCCTCTCAGGTGATCCCTGCTCACTGTATCCTGTCCCTTGTCCCCTCCAGATGATCCCTGGTCACTGTGTCCTATCCCTTGTCCCCTCCAGGTGATCCCTTCTCACTGTGTGCTGTCCCCTCCCAGGTGATCCCTGCTCACTGTATCCTGTCCCTTGTCCCCTCCAGATGATCCCTGCTCACTGTGTGCTGTCCCTTGTCCCCTCCAGGTGATCCCTGCTCACTGTATCCTGTCCCTTGTCCCCTCCAGGTGATCCCTGCTCACTGTGTGCTGTCCCTTGTCCCCTCCAGGTGATCCCTGCTCACTGTATCCTGTCCCTTGTCCCCTCCAGATGATCCCTGCTCACTGTATCCTGTCCCTTGTCCCCTCCAGGTGATCCCTGCTCACTGTGTGCTGTCCCTTGTCCCCTCCAGGTGATCCCTGCTCACTGTATCTTTGCCAGTAACACCTCTGCCCTCCCCATCAGCCAGATTGCTGCTGCCAGCAAGAGGCCTGAGAAGGTGAGTCTCCAGGGCCACGTGCCCTGCACAGAGCTGTCCATGGTGAGGTGGCTTTGCTCTAGAGACCTTCTGCTCTCTCCTCAGGACATGGCACAGCTCATTCTCTGCTCCCAGTGCAAGCTTTGAACAAAGAGCTCCTGATCTGGGGACAGGTGGGAGGGAGGGGAAGGTGGGTTCATGCCAAGGGTGGTGTTGGTGGGGCAGGTCAGCACACATCAGAAAGTGTTGGTGCACATGGGGGCAGAGAAGCTGTAGAAGGTTGGAGCCAGGTGGGGCTTGGGCTCTGCTCCCAGGGAACAGGGACAGGATGAGAAGAAATGGCCTCAAGCTGTTCCAGGCCAGATTCAGCTTGGATATCAGGAGGTGTTTCTTCCTGGAAAGAGTAGTCAGGCATTGGAAGGGGCTGCCCATGGGAGTCCCCATCCCTGGAGGTGTCCAGGGAGTTCCTGGGTGTGGCACTCAGTGTTCTAGGCTGGTGAAAAGGTAGGAATCAGGCACTGCTTGGACTCCATGATCTTGCAGGGCTTTTCCAGCCTCAGTCCATGTGAACAGGAGCACTCATTCCTACAGCCCTGAGGCAGCAATGGACTGCCCTGCCAGGGGTACCTGTGAGTGTGAGGTGACCTGCTGGAGGTTCCTGTCACCCTGCTGAGCCTCTTCCTCATTTGCTGTGAGACCTCTGGTGCACCCAGATTGCCAACTGAGCCTCATTTGTTCATCCTTGCAAATAACATCCTCTCGCTGTTCAAATTGCCTGTGCAATGACTCTTAAGGGGAAACTCATAGGAAGTCAGTTAACTAATTAGCACATTTTCTTTAATTAGTTTTGCAGCCTGCAACTCAGCAAGGTGCCTGTGACTTAACACAGGGCTTGGTGCCAAGTGTGGCTGCCAGGAGGCATGAAGGTGACACGCTGATGGCATGGTGACGTTCAGAAAGTGAGGCTCACAGCCGGATAATCTCCACTTAAACGCTGCTCCCGGGGGAAGGCTGCACTTCCCCCTGTAATGACTTTCTGGATAGAAGCCTTCTCATCCTTAAATTCACTTCCTCACCAAAGGCATTCACGGGCAGCACGCAGGGACTCCCTGAGTGCTGCTCCAGTCTGAGCCCAGCAGACAGAGCAGCTGGGTAGGGCTGCCTCAGCAGCTCAGATCCCCCTCCAGGTCACACCATGCCCATCATTTCCCTGAGGATGAGCTCAGGGATTCCCAGGCAGGTTTGACTCCCAGACTCCCAAAAGCTCCTGCCTTTGAGGATTAAAGTACAATGTAAAAATTGTACTTTAATCCTCAAAGGCAGGAGCTCCTGGGCATGTGGAAAAACCAAGGGGAGAAGGGAATTGGAGAGCACTCCTGTCACAGAGGAACAGAGTGTGCTCAGGGCCCTGCAGCCCATGCTGGCCTTCCCTCTGCACTCAGCTTGCCCAGCTGATTCCTCTGGGAGCCAGAATCCATCTGAACCCAGCTCTTCTCTCTGCCAGGTGATTGGGATGCACTACTTCTCCCCTGTTGACAAGATGCAGCTGCTGGAAATCATCACCACAGACAAAACCTCCCAGGACACGGCGGCTTCTGCTGTTGCTGTTGGCCTCAAACAGGGCAAAGTGGTCATCGTGGTGAAGGTGAGGGGACACAGCACACAGCAGGGGCTGGGTGATAAATAAAAAGGGCATTTGCTACTCCTCTGAGAAGCGAAAAGGAAGGTCAGACAGGGGCAAGTGCCCAGATGATTCTCACGTGTCCCACAGAGCAGCCATGGAAAGCCACCAGGAACGGGGCCAGCATGAGGAGCTGGCATTCCTGCCCCACACAGCTTCCAGGGCATCCCAGACAGACAGAGCAGTCTGGGCAGGACTGTCACCACGTCAGCTCCCTGGCAGGCTGCAAGGACAGAGGGTCAGTGAGCAGGTGACCTCCTCTGCCTGGGTTAAATCTTGAGGGAGAGGGGCAGGAATACGTGGAAAAGTAGATTTAGATTGGATTTTAGGGATAAATTCTTCCCTGTGAGGGTGGGGAGGCCCTGGCACAGGTTGGCCAGAGGAGCCATGGCTGCCCCATTCCTGAAATTGTCCAAGGCCACTATGGAAAGGGCTTGGAGCAACCTGGAACAGAGGAAGGTGTCTCTGTCTTTTTCCTGATTCCTGAGGTTGCCAGCAATGCTGAGCACGTCTCTCCTGTAGTGCTGGGAAAACTGGCTTGTCAGAAAGTGCTCTGGGCATCTCCAAACACCAGTTGGGACACAGTGCTGCTTCCCTGAGCCTCATCCCGCCTCAGCTGCCTCTCTGAAGGGCAGTTTGCAGCTCATCTGTGGCTTTCTGACTTTGTGGGGAGCAGCAGAGGTGGAACAACTGGCTTATGCTGATTTCCCTTGTGCTGAGCACCCTTTTCCTCACCAGCCTGTTGGGCTTGGTGAAGCAGCAGCCTGCTCTGGGCCTGCAGGCACTAGTTCAGATAAAAACACTGGGATGGGAACTTCCAAGGAGTAAGTTCATGGAAGCCTGCAAACACTGCTGAGCTCTGCAGGGGAAAAAACACCCCAAACCTGTTCTAGCAGTCAGTACCTTAGTGTAAGAGATGAGGCTTGGGGTGTCTGAACTGCAGCCTGGGCTATGAACCACAGTTGTGGTGCTGCCAAGAGCTCACCTGGCTCCCTGCTGCTCTGCTTTTCCCCAGGATGGGCCTGGATTCTACACCACCAGGTGCTTGGGGCCAATGCTGTCCGAGGTGGTCCGAGTTCTCCAGGTGAGTGTCCCATCAGCTCCTGAGCATCCCCCAAACAGTCACAGAAATCCCTTCTGCTTTGGGTGTGAACAGGAGAGGATGTGGTTGTCACCAGCCCTGGGTCTTGTGGTTGTCCCCAGCCTGCTCTTGGCTCCTGTTTGCAGTCAGTTAATGGAGCTGGGCTCTCTGCCCCACGGCGGCTTTTTCAGGAGCTCATCCCGAGATCCAATCGCTTCCCCTCCTCTCCTGCAGGAGGGCGTTGACCCGAAGAAAGTGGATGCCATCTCCACAGCCTTCGGCTTCCCGGTGGGAGCGGCCACGCTGATTGACGAGGTGGGCGTGGACGTGGCCACACACGTGGCCGAGGACCTGGGCAAGGCTTTTGGCCCGCGCTTCGGAGGGGGCAGCATCGACCTCTTCAAGCTCATGGTGCAGAAAGGCTTCTTAGGTGAGCTGCTGAGGTGTTTCCAGCTAGAGGGTTTTCAGCTAAAGAGTTTTCAGCTAAGGGGTTTTCAGATTTCCTCTACTCTGGGGAAAGCACCAAGATCCATCAGCCTCTCATACTCCAGGCAAGAGCAGTGGAGAACAGCCCTGGGAATGGGGCCCTGGGAATGGGGCAGGATTCCCTCCCACAGAAGCAGTGGTGCTCTTGGTCCTTTAGACCTGAGAAGGCATTCAGGGCCTGGCACAGTGGCAGCATCTTGCCAAGGGGTCAGTCAGGTGAAGCTGGATCCCTTCCCTCTGCCCCTGCTGAGGCAGCAGATCTGTGCTCTTGAGGTGCAGAGTGCTGGAAGGATCTGCTCCTGAGCATGAACAGCAGGCACAAAACAAGATCCAAGGTGTCAGGAGGAAAGAGGATATGTGGCAGGAGCTGACTTGTCTGCTTTGATCCCCACAGGTCGCAAGGCAGGGAAAGGCTTCTATGTGTACCAGGAGGGAGTGAAGAACAGGAGTGTGAATTCCGGCATGGATGAGATCTTGGAAAAGTTCAGGGTGCCAGCGAATCCTGATGTGTGAGTACCTGTGTGTGAGGGAAGGCTGGGGCTGGCTCAGGCCCTGCCCAGCTCCTTGTGCTCTGAGCAGCAGCACGAGGTGCAGCAGGTGGTGTTGAGGGACATGGAGCTTCAAGGGCTGCAGTCCCTCTGCCATAGAGCCAGGCTGGGAGAGCTGGGGGTGCTCACCTGGAGAGGAGAAGCTCCAGGGAGAGCTGAGAGCATCTTCCAGGGCCTGAAGGGGCTCCAGGAGAGCTGCAGAGGGACTGGGGACAAGGGATGGAGGGACAGGACACAGGGAATGGCTTCCCAGTGCCCAGGGCAGGGCTGGATGGGATGTGGGGCAGGAATTGTTCCCTGGCAGGGTGGGCAGGGCTGGCACAGGGTGCCCAGAGCAGCTCTGGCTGCCCCTGGATCCCTGGCAGTGCCCAAGGCCAGGCTGGACACTGGGGTTTGGAGCACCTGGGACAGTGGGAGGTGACCCTGGGACAGTGGGAGGTGTCCCTGGGACAGTGGGAGGTGTCCCTGGGACAGTGGGAGGTGTCCCTGGGACAGTGGGAGGTGTCCCTGCTTATAGCAGGAGGTGGAACTGGATGAGCTTTGAGGTCCCTTCCCACCCAAACCGTTCTGTGATTCCATGACATTGCTGAACATAAAGGCTGATCAAGCCCTGGCTTTTATTCCAAATCCATCTGGACACAATCCTGATGCCATACTCCAGAAAACCCTGCATGGGTATGGGGACTAGAGGAGCCCCAGAGGTCCCTTCCAAACTCCACCATTCCCTGGTTCTTAATGCCTGATTCAGGATGCATCACAGAGCTTAGCCCTGATCCTCACGTGGATTGGGACACTCCCAGCCCTGGCCTGGCTCTGTGTGCCAGCTGTGCTGGCCTGAGGTGCTGTCCCTGCCCAGCCCTCACACACAGGCTGTGTCCTGCAGCTGCTCCGACGAGGACATCCAGATGCGGCTGGTGACGCGGTTTGTGAACGAGGCCGCCATGTGCCTGCAGGAGGGCATCCTCAGCAACCCCGTGGAGGGGGACATCGGGGCTGTCTTCGGCCTGGGCTTCCCGCCCTGCCTGGGAGGTGAGTGCTCTGGCTGCCCTCAGGGTTCCAAAGCTCCCCTGCAGCCCTGTGGCAAGGCAGGAGTGAAGGTTTGGGCCTGAGGAAATCAGGCTACATCAGAGAGGGTGTGGGTTGGCTATTGGGAATAATTCCTTTGTGGAAAGGGCTGTCCAGCCCTAGCACAGCTGTGATTTTGAATTTCCATGCCTGGAGGTATTGAAAAGCCCTCTGCATATGGCACTTGGACACGTGGGTTGGTGGTAGTCTCGGCACTGCTGGGGAATGTTTGGACTCAATAGTCTCAAAGGGCTTTTCCACCCTAAGTAATTCCATGGTTCTGATGCTGTCTCTTGCCACTGCTGCTGGAGTTCACCAAGGGCTCTTGGACCCAAGGTGGTGCTTCTGGCACATGCCTGGTGCTTTCCCTCCTTGAGCCAAATTCAGACTGAGGGAGCAGCCCCAAGGGACTTCTTACAAAGGCCTGGAGGGACAGGATAATGGGGAACGGCTTCCCATGGTTAGACAGGATATTGGGAAGGAATTCTTGGCTGTGAGGGTGGGGAGGCCCTGGCACAGGGTGCCCAGAGAAGCTGTGACTGCCTCTGGACCCCAGGAAGTGTCCAGGCCCAGGTTGGACTGAGTTTGGAGCACCCTGGGATAGTGAAAGGTGTCCCTGCCCATGGCAGGGGTGAGACTGGATGAGTTTTGAGGTCCCTTCCCACCCAAACCATCCATGATTCCATGATTATCCATGTCCCAGCTTGTCCCCAGCACTCGAGTGCCTCTGCCCAGCTCAGGTGAGCAGGGAGCAGAATCCTGCCTTACCCTGCTCAGAGACTGGGGGGTCTCTTGTGGAGAAACACGAATGGGACAGAGCCATTGCTTCTGGATGCTGGGACCCTTCCAGGCAGCTTGGTGCTTCTCCTTCCCTGTCCCTGCTGTGTTCCTGTCCCTGCTGTGTCCCTACTGTGTCCCTGTCCCCACAGGTCCCTTCAGGTTTGCAGACTCCTACGGCGCCCGGCAGCTCGTGGACAAACTGCGCAAGTACGAGGCCGTGTACGGCAGCCAGTTCACACCCTGCCAGCTCCTGCTGGACCACGCCAACAGCCCCAGCAGGAAATTCCACCAGTGAGGTGGCCTGGTGACACCCCGACAGCTCCTCCAGCCGGGCCCCGGCTCCCCGCAACACCCCGTTCTCCGTTAGGTTAATCTCCACAGCTCCCGGGGGAGGGAGGGAAGGAAGGAAAGAAGAAAAGAAGGAAAGAGGGGGGCAGCAGGTTGCCTCATGGCTTGTAGTCATTTCAAGTGCCTTATCAGCTGTGTGTTGGGCACATCCGTCCCGTGCCAGCCTGGGCCTGGGGGCTCCGTGCTGGGGGAGGGAATTCCTGCTGCCGTGGCCTCCAGAGCTCCCAGTCTGGCCAGTAGCATCCAGCGTGTGGCTGGAGCAGAGGCCTTGCCTTTCCATGAACATCCACCAAAAATAAAGCCCCATCTCCTGGGTTTGGACTCCTGCTTCTCCCATTTCCCTGAGGGAATGGCTCGAGTTGGGATTGACGGGTTCAGGCAGTGCCCTGGGGTCCTGTCCATGGTGTGCTGGGTCCTGCAGAGGGGCAGGATGGCAGCAGTGCAGGACAAAGCACTGTCACCTCTGCCCTCACTCAGGGCTGTGAGGAGCCTGTGCCATCACTCAGGGGGTGTGAGGGGCCTGTGCCTTCACTCAGGGGGTGTGAGGGGCCTGTGCCATCACTCAGGGGCTGTGAGGAGCCTGTGCCTTCACTCAGGGGTTGTGAGGGGCCTGTGCCATCACTCAGGGGGTGTGAGGGGCCTGTGCCTTCACTCAGGGGTTGTGAGGGGCCTGTGCCATCACTCAGGGGTTGTGAGGAGCCTCCCTCTGCCTCGGGCTGATCCTGGCAGGTGATCCTGGCAGATGGACCGGCCTGTGATTGCAGATCGAGCAGCCAAAGGCCAGAAGGGCCCCCCCGTGGGGAGAGATCAAGTTAAACTAAAAGGCTTTAAATCTCCGGGCACCTGTCACTGGCCTGGCCCCCCCTTCCTTCCTTTCCTGCTCCCTGGCAAGCCTTGGGCCAGGGGCTGAATGCTGCTGCCCTTCATGTCACCTCTCCCTGTCTTTCAAAGCTCCCAGACCAAAATTGGGCCAAGACGTCATCTCCTCTGCCTGTGCTGAGTGCTGGGGGAGGCACGGGGCTGGTAATATTCCTTCAGCCCTCCTGGGGAGTTCAGGGAGCAGAGCGTGAGGTGCTGCTGCTGCAGGGATGTGCCTGGGGATCCCTCAGGCCAGGGGAGCTTCACTGCAGCCCTGGGATCCCCCAGGAACAGCTCTGACAGCAGCATCTTGCCCATGGAAGGGGACAGGAATCCCTTCCCAAGAGATGGGAAGGGTCTGCAAGGAGGGGAGAGACGCCTCAGAGCATCCATCTTCCCCCCTTTCCCCTCCTCCCCGAGCAAGGACCTTCTCCGGGGGCTCATTACTCTCCCGTACATTTATTATGCTAATCCACAAGGATTAAGTTAAACCAGCCGACGCAAAATCCAATGTTTTCCAGCCCGCTGGGGCCAAAATTACTGTCCAGTGTTAAAACGGGAAAAGGGGGAGAGCTGGGCAATGGGGGAGGAGAACCTGCAGCATCAGAGAGGGACGGGAGCGGGGCCACCCCGAGCCGTGGTCCGGGCGCCTCGGGGGGCCCCCGGCGTGGCACTTAGATCTTGGGGCGCCAGCCCTTGATGAACTGCATGATCTTCTTCACCTGGAGCTTGGTGAGGCGGAAGTCGTCGGCCAGGATCTCCTCGCTGAGCTGCACGAAGATGCTGCCGTCGATGCGCTCGCGGGCGAAGAAGCTCACCACGTCCTCGGAGAGGCCGATGAAGCGCAGGCACTTGGACACCTCCTCCAGCGACAGCGCCGAGAGGTCGGCGGGGGGCAGCCAGGCCGGGCCGTCCCCGCTGGGCCGGGGGGTGGCCGGGGGGACCGAGCCATCGCCCCGCGCCACCGGCGGCACCTCGATGACCCCCTGCGCCAGGTACAGGCGGGTGACGCCCTCGGCCCCGCGCAGGACGGCGGGGGACAGCGGGGCCGCCCCCCGGATGACGATGCCGTCCCCGTCCAAGCCCTTGGGGGGCCGAGGGGGGGCCGCCGGCTCCTCGGCGGGAGCGAAGGGCTCCGGCGAGGAGGAGGAGGAAGGGGCGGCGGGGGCCGAAGGCGCTTTGGACCATTCGGGATTCTCCGGCCACTCGGCCGGGCCGGCGAAGGGGTTGAGAGCCCCGAAGGGGGCAAAGCGCTTTTGGGGGTGAGGGGGCTTGAGGCGGGGGCAGCTGCGGAAGGGCTTTAGGGGGGGTTCGGGCCCCAGCAGCGGCGTGGAGCTGCCGCCGCCCGCCCCGGCGCCCGGCTCGGGGAAGGCCCAGGGCTCGGACCAGGAGCTGGGCGCGGGCTGGGCGGGGGGCAGCGGCCGCCCGGGGGGCTCGGCAGCCTTGCAGTCGGCCCATGTGCAGGGGTAGCAGTACAGCGAGTACGCGTCGGGAGAGGGCGAGGCGCTGCCGCTCCGCGGGGCCGACCTGCCGGGAGCACAGCGGTGTCACCGTCACCCTTGGCGAGGTGACACCATCACCCCCGGCCAGGTGTCCCCACCCCCGGGCTCCAGGGGTGGACCCTCTCCACCCAGCCCGCTGTCCCCGGAGCCACTCACCCGTCGTGGAGCCCCGAGGAGTAGTAGGAGAGGCTGGGGCTAGGCGAGGGAGCGGGCGCCAGCTTCGGGCAGCGCAGGGAGCCCGGGGGGCTGCAGGGGGCCGGGGGGCGGCTGCCCCGGGGCGGCACCGGGGGCGCGTTCAGCAGCCGGCATTCCTCCTTCACCTGCAACGGGGACAGCGCCGTCAGGGCCCCGGGGGGAGCTGGGGATCCCCGCGGCTGGAGGGGGGATGGAGGGCTCGGGCACGGCCGGTGCTGCCGAGCCACGAAACCCTGGGGGCAAGTGGCGAGACTCGGGGCCCTCCTACCCCATGGTGCGAGGAAACCGAAATATTGGGGTACCCCGTGGCGAAGGGGGGCTTGAAATTTTGGGTACCCCGCGGTTGCGGGGAGCCCGAGAGGTTGTGGTGCTCGATGGTGCAGAGCCCTGGGGAGCCGGAGATACGAGGGTGTCCCTGAGGCTCTGGTGAAGGGCAGCCCTGGGGAGCTGAGGTCTGAAGTTTGAGTGCCCAAGCAGAGCTGGGGAGGGACCCCAGGGCCAGGGGACACGGCTGCGCTGCCGTGGGGCTGGCCTTGCCGCCTGACAGGACCCCAGCGATGCCATTCCCCTGGGGACAGCACCGGGCTCTTACCGCCTCCGATTTGGGTGGCACCGGGGGCGGGGTGTCCCCGCGGGGCTCGTCCCCGGGGCGGTGCGGGGACCCCAGCGGGGTGACAGCCCCGAAGGACACGAGGTCGGGCCGGCCGCCGGTGCTGCCCAGCTCGCAGCACCCCTCCGGGCTGGGATTGCTCCACAGCTCCTCGTAGGGAATCTCCAGCGGCTCCTGAGTCCTGAACTCGGGCTCGGCCCAGTCGGGCGTCATGTACTCCCGCTCGGGGTCGGGGAAGTCGGGCAGCGGCGGGCGCGGGGTGCCGCCGCCGAGGCCCCGCGGTCCCTGGCAGCGGGCGGGGGGCTCCCGGGGACCCCCGGAGCCGCAGGCACAGAGCGACAGGCGCTGCAGGGGCTGGCTGAGCTCGTCGCGGCCGCAGGCGGGCAGGCAGAGCCGCAGGCGCCTCGGGCTCGCACATTCCTCCAGGAAGTCCGGCTTGGCCTCCCGCACGGCCCGCGAGTACTCGTCGGGGTTGAAGCGGTCGTGGCAATACGCGGCGCTGTCCCGCAGCAGCTTCTCCAGCTGCGGGTCCCCGGCCAGCAGCCCCTCGGGCAGCTGGAAGCGCGGCATGTCGGTGAGCAGCAGGAAATGGAAAGGCACCAGCTCCTCCCGGCGCAGGATGCAGCACAGCACCACGGTCTTGGAGATGATGCTGACCAGCTTGTAGCAGTGACCCTCGCGGATGGCGTGCAGGTCGTAGGGGTTGCGGGCGGGCCGGCTGGGCACGGCCACGTTCACGGGCAGCCGCACCTTCTCGATGATGCTGCGGATGGTGTGCTCTCCTTCCTGCAGCCGCAGCTCCAGCGGGCTCCGCGTGCTGAAGCGGCCCTTGCACTGGAAGGGCAGGCTCAGGCTCTCGTTCGTGCGGTGGTTCATGCAGATCAGGCACGGCATCTTGCCCTTCACCTGCCGCGCCCCCGCCGCCGGCGCCGCCTTGCCCAGTTTGCGCAGGAGGGTGTTGAAGCGCGACTTCTCCTTCACCGTCTTGGCGCACAGGATCTCCGCTTGCCCCATCAGCGTCAGCTCGTCCCCGGCGTTCAGCGTGAAGTTGTAAACCTCGCTGTCCTCGCTGAACTCCCCCGACACCACCTGCCCGCGACAGCCCCAAGGTGGCACCCGCTGCCGTGCCCTGGGCCACCGGCACCATCCCTGGTGTCCCATCACCGTCCCTGACATCCCCCACCATCCCTGAAATTGCATCACTACCCCTGAAATACCACCATAATCCCTGACATCCCCTGGGCCACCGACACCCCAACACTATCTCTGATGTCCCACCACCATCTCTGACGTCCTGCCACCATCTCTGACGTCCCACCACCATCCCTAACGTCCCACCACCATCCCTGATGCTCCACCACCACTCCCTGCTGTCCCATTGTCCTCTCCTGGTGTCCCAGCACTAATCCTTGCTTTCCCACACTCCCCCGTTCACTCCCACCGCCCTGCAGTGGTGTCCTACCAACAACCCCGACATCCCACCACTAGCCCCTGGTGTCCCACCACCAACCTTTGCTGTCCCACCATCCTCTCCTGATGTCCCACCAACCCGCCACGTCCCTGTTGCCTCACCCCTGTCCTCGGTGTCCCCTGACATCCCACCACCACCACTCCCTGCTGTCCCCCAGTGTCCCCTGCTGTCCCCCAGGACCTTCACGCTGAAGGTGATGGCCTCCATGACGAAGATGCGGTCTGGGAAGATGCTGGCCACCTCCTCCACGCTGTTGAAATACTGCACGGGCTCACGGAGGTCCCGGTCCTGGTCCAGCAGCTTGAACTTCCCTGCGGGGACCCCCGAGCCCACCGAGGTGAGAGGAGCCTGACCCCTCACAGGGACCTGTTGTCACCCCCCCTGGGGCCAGCACAGCCCTTCCCGGGGGCAGCCACCTCTGAGTCCCCCCCACATCTTTGGGGACACTCCCGTGGGCTTTGCCAGTGTCCAAGGGCTGCAAGGGGAGCCCAGAGCATCCCCCGGCGCTGCAGCCCCTCCCCAGCAGCACCTGGGGGGTCTCGGGGTGCGACAGGGCACAGGGCACAGGGGGTGTCTCAGCAACGCCACTCGGCACCCCCAGAGCTGCAGAGACCCCCCAAAAGCTTTCCTGTGAATGGATGGAGGTGCCCAGAGCAGCCCAGATTGCCCATTACCCCCCAGAATCCCCTCCCAGCCCTGCCAGGGCACAGTGAGGCCACGCTCGGCTGGGAGAGGAGCTGGGCAGGGAGGGGAGCGGCAGCGGGGAAAGGCAGGAACGGGAGCGGGGGAGCCGCAGCCACAGCAGAGCCGCCGGCGGCTGCCGGGGACGGACCTGAGGGGAATATTAATCCCTGGGACACCAGAGCTGCTCCCTCGGCTCTGGGGGCACCCGAGGCTGGAGCCGGCTCAGCCCCACGTCCCGGGGCACAGCCGAGCCCCCGGACGCTGTTAACACAGTGCCCAGCCCCCCTCCAGCCCCCGTGGGACGGGTGATTAACCCCTCCCCCGCTCCATTTCCCATGATTTATTTATTAGCAGGACTCATTACCGCCAAGGAGCACTTAGAGGGGTCATTAAGGCTCTGGCGGCTGCCGGCAGAGGCAGCTCAGCACCTTCGTCTGCACTGCCGACCCCAACCCAGCCCCTTCCTCATCCTCATCCCAGCCCCAGCTCCTCCCCAGCCCAGTCCATTCTCATCACTCTCCCTGTCCCCATCCCTTCCTCATCCCATCCCTGCTCATCCCTGTCCCTTTTTCCCATTCCATCCTCATCTCTCTCCCGTTCCCAGCTCTATCCCATCCTACCCCATCCTCATCGCTGTCCTTGTCTGCATCCCATCCTATCCCCATCCCATCCATCCCATCCATCCATCCATCTTATCCATCCCATTCCATCCCATCCCATCCCATCCCATCCCATCCCATCCCATCCCATCCCATCCCATCCATCCCATCCCATCCCATCCCATCCCATCCCATCCCATCCCATCCCATCCCATCCCATCCCATCCCATCCCATCCCTCTGTGGCTCTGCCAGGGGTGGGGACAGTCCCCAAACCAGAGTATCTCCTATCCCCGACTGGATTTACTGGAGCAGCCCCAGTGGGCGTGGGCGGGCAGGTCCCGGCTCTGCTGGCCCAGGGACACCATTCCCGCTGTCCCCTCTGTCCCCGCTGTCCCCTCTGTCCCCACTGTCCCCGCTGTCCCCTCTGTCCCCGCTGTCCCCGCTGTCCCCGCTGTCCCCAGCCCCCCACCTGGGTACTGGAGCGGGATGTCGATTTTGGGCCCGATGACGTAGTGTCCCTCCTCCAGGCTGTGGGCTGTCACCGTGGTCCACTGCCGGCACGAGTGGACCAGCAGCACGTCCTGGGCTGTCACCCCCTCCACGCGCTCACCTGCGGGGGGACAGGGCTGTCACCCCCGCCAGCCCCCCGGGCCCGCCCCCGGCGCCGCTGCCCGCCCGGCCGGAGCGAGGGATGAGCAGGTGCCGCTGCCAAGAGCCGCCAGTTGCCCAGGAAACAATTTCTTTGTCCCCCCTGAAAAGCTGCAGCCGCCGCAAACAAGAAGTTTATTGAGTCGGGGCCGGCGCAGCCCCCCCGGGAACCCTCCAGAACAGCGGCACCCCGACCCCCCCCGGCACCCCCCTGCGCCAGGGATGGGCCCTGAGAGGGGACACGGCCGGGCTGGGGTCCCCTGCACCCCCTGCTCCCCACTCCCTCCCCCGGCCAGGCCGTGTCCCAGGGAGGCTGGGGAGGGGACACGGTGGCTCCCAGCCGCTCCAGCCTGGTGCCAGCACCGCCACAGGGCACCCCCCGGGCAGGTGACGGTGGGGAGAAGCGCTGGGCAGTGGCTGGGGGCAGTGGGAGCAGCCACAACTTCCCCCCTCACATCCCCCTGAGGGGCAGCCCCCGGCCCCTCCACCCGGGAGGATCCGACCAGAGCAGCCCCGGAGCCGGGACAGCAGCTTGGGCTCACCTGGCCCCAGCCTTCCTCCCTCCCTCCTCCTCCTCAGCACTCCAGACTCCTTCTCCTGGTGCCTCCGGGCTTTCTCCTCCCCATCCCTTCAGCCTCCTCCAGGCTGCTCCTCACCCTTCCAGCCTCTCCTTCCACCTCCTCCTCACTTCTCCAGTCACCATTCTCCTCACCTCTCCATCTTTCTTATCTTCCTCTTCACCCCTCCACTCTCCAACCCTCCCTCCAAGCTTTCCTCCCTTCCTCCTCCTCACTCTGGAGCCTTCCTCCCTGCCCCATCCCTCGGCCCTCCACCGCTCCCTGCTCCTCATCGCTCCAGTCTCTCTCCCTCCTCTTCGTCCCCCCAGCCTTCCTCCTTCCCTCTTCCCGGTCCCTTCGTCCTTCGTCTCTCCCTCATCACTCCAACCTCCCTCGCTCCTCGTCCTCACTCTCCAGCCTTCCTCCCTCCCTCCCCATCCCTCCGCCTTCCACCCCTCCCTCCTCCTCATCACTCCAGCCTTTCTCCCTCCTCCTCCTCCTCATCACTCCAGCCTCACTCCCTGGCCCTCCAGCCTTCCTCCACCCTCCTCCTCCTCCTCCCCATCACTCCAGCCTCCCTCCTCCTCCTTCTCGTCCCTGCAGACTTCATCCCCCGCTCGCGCCCTCCCCGGCCGGGCTCACCCTGCCCGAGGCAGACGAGGGTGGGCAGGCGGCACTGGCTGACGATGGCGTCGAGGGGCAGCGCCGCGGGGCTCCAGCGGAGCCGGGCCAGCCCCGCCGCCAGCTTCTCCATCGCATCGCGGCTCAGGCCGGCCCCGGGCCGGGCTCCATCGCCGCCGCCGCCGGGCCGGGGCCGGGGCCGGGGGGCGGCGGGAGCGGGGCAGGAGGAGCCGCCCCCCGCCCGCCCTCGGCCCCTCCTGCCCGCCCGCCCCGGCAGGCGGAACCCCCCCGGCGGGGGCGGCGATGGAGGCGGCGGCGGGCGGGGACCCCCGTGCGGGACCGGGCATCCCCTCCAGGACCGGGCATCCCCTCCACAACCGGGCATCCCTCCCCAGGACCGGGCATCCCCCCCAGGGACCGGGAATCCCTCCCCGGGACCGGGCATCCCCCCCAGCGACCGGGCATCCCCCCCCAGGACCGGGCATCCCCTCCGGGACCGGGCATCCCCTCCACAACCGGGCATCCCCCCCGGGACCGGGCATCCCCCCCAGGACCGGGCATCCTCCCCAGGGACCGGGCATCCCCTCCGGGACCGGGCATGCCCCCGTGCAGGACCGGGCATACCCCCCGGGACCGGGCATCCCCCCCAGGGACCGGGCATCCCCCTCAGGGACCGGGCATCCCCTCCAGGACCGGGCATCCCCCCCAGGGCCGGTTATCCCCCCAGCCCGGTTATCCCCTCCCAGCCCGGTTATCCCCCCCCAGCCCGGTTATCCCCGGCGGGGCCGCTCCGGGGCTGTCCCGGGGGTCCGGCTCTCTCTCCCCCATCCCGCCCCTGCTGGAGGCTCGGGGTGGCCGGGAGCTGCCGGGGGTCCCCAAGCGGGGGCTGCGGGGAGCACAAGGGACCCGTGCGGGACCGGGGGACCCCGATGCTGCCCCACACTCCGCACAGCCGCGGAGCACAAACGGCACCGGGAGAGCGGGACAGGGACATCGCCGTCACCCCGAGCGGGGACTCCGCACCCTGGGGACTCGCGGCCACCCTGAGCTGGGACACGGGACCCGCAGTGTCCCCGCACCCCGTGTCACTCAGCCCCGTCCAGCTCCGGAGTGTCCCGTCCGGGCTCGCTCCTTGGCTGGCTGCATCCCCACTCCCTGAGCCGCTGGAGACCGGGCTGAGGAGGATGAAGGAGTGGAGGAAGCAGCCAGTGCTGTCCCCTGCCCCGTCACTGTCCCCAAGCCAGGCACAAGGGGAGGCCGCTCACAGGGCGGAGCAGGGATCGGATGGAGCAGGAGGAACAGTGAAAGGGATGAAGCAGGAGCAGAGATGGGGAAGGAACAGGGAAAACGCTGGAGCAGCTGTAGGGAAGGGGCAGGGACGGGAAAGGAGCAGGGGAAGGGACAGGGAAGGGCACGTGTGGAACAGAGCGGGGACAGGACACAGACAGGACGGGCACGGAGCCGGGCTGGGGACAGCAAGGAGGATGCACGAGGAGGAGGAGGATGATGGGGAAAAGCCCAAGCCTCCCTGCAGGGGGTGACACGGCCCAGCAGGACACTGGGGGCTGCTGGAGGGTGTCCACGTGGGGACAGCTCCCCCCAAAAGCCCCCACCCGTGGGTGGCCGTGTGGGGCTCCCACAGCGGAGGTGTCCGGGATGGGGAGGGTTTGGGGTCGTTGAGCTGCTCCCCGCGGCCTCGTCCCCTCGCAGGGACTGCCGAGGACCGGCCGCGACACACCCGCAGCTTCATTCCCACCAGGGCACAAAAACAGCCGGATACCGGCGCCATGGGAACGGGGACACCGCGGCAACAGGGACACCGCGGCTTTGGGGACACCACGGCAACAGGGACACCACGGCAACAGGGACACCGCGGCTTTGGGGACACCACGGCAATAGGGACACCGCGGCTTTGGGGACACCGCGGCTTTGGGGACACCACGGCAACAGGGACACCGCGGCTTTGGGGACACCACGGCAACAGGGACACCGCGGCAACAGGGACACCGCGGCTTTGGGGACACTGTGGGACACAGACACTGTGGGACAGGGACACTGCGGGACAGGGACACCGTGGCAATGGGGACACTGTGGCAGCCCATGGCATTGGGGACACTATGGAAGCAGAGACACTGTGGGACAGGGACACTGTGGGAACAGGGACACCATGGCACTGGGGACACCACAGTAGTGGGGACACTGTGGCACCAGGGACACCGAGGGACAGGGACACCGTGGGACAGGGACACCATGGCAGTGAGGACACTGTGGTAGCAAAGACACTGTGACAGTGGGGACATTGTGGGACAGGGACACCATGGCACTGGGGACACTGTGGTAGCAGGGACACTGTGGCAGTGAGGACACTGTGGGACAGGGACACTGAAGGACAGGGACTCCGTGTCAGCGGGAGGGCAGCAGCTGAAATGTGTCCTCTGTTGGAGGGGACATCCCGGGTCCCCAGAGGCTGCAGGAGAGCCGGGAACTCGCAGCTCCGGGGCTGGAGAAGGGACAGAGGGGACAGCCAAGGGCGGGTGGGGAAGGACAATGGCCCAGCCACCGCAGCCAAGGCAGCGCCCGGGGGCGCACAACATGGGACAGCTGCTTCCCAAAAAACGCTGGCAAAGGCCCTCTCCAAACAGGGCCCCCAAAGGACACCTCAAACCCCCCGGGGGTTCCAGGTGGGATGGGGCCACCATCCTGCCCCTGGGAAACACCTCCAGCAGCTTTGGAAAAGGCAGCAGGAGCAGCTCTACCCCCAGCTAAAGCAGCCCCTGGGGGCCTGAAGGTTTGGGGGGGACTCATCCCACCTCCTCCGAGGGCAGCCAGCGCTGGGCTCACTCCCCGCGGAGCCACAGGGAATTCAAGGGGCCCAGGAAGTCACCACTGCAAGTTTATAAAAGCTTTTATTTGCTCTTGGTACGACCAAGAATGGGACAGTGATCTTTTATACAATTTGATACAGTTAAGTGGTACAAAAGAATGTGTTTTAAATAAAAAGCCAGAGTGGAGTAGCAAAAATATTAAAAGATTAAGTAAAAAATTGTCGGCATGGGAATTAATCCAAGACCTTGATGCTGTTTTATTCCGAGTCCGAGGGCACGGAGCGCCGGCGAGTGACACGGCCGTGGGACAGAGCCAAGCTCGGGCTGGCTTCAGCAGGACCAATTTCATCGTTTAACACTTTTGGGTTTGGTGACACAAAGGGCAGCGCTGAGCTCCCCCCGCGGGCGGGGCCGGGGCGCGGAGGGGCTGCTGACACCTCCCGCTGCCCTTCTCTACTCCACAGGGCTGGGGGCTCCAGGCAGAGCTGTCACAAGTCTGCACTGAGTTTGGAACTAGCAGGGAGTTGAGATACCAGCAGACATCAAGTTACTGCAAACTCCTCCGACATGATCATTATTATCATTATTATTATTTTTATTTTTATTTTTGTTTTTAAGGGGGTTTTAATCTGTTTCAGCATCGGCACCGACTCGTGCTGCTCCCTGCCCCACCTGAGCCCGCGGGGGCAGCTCGAGCTTGGACAGAACAGAAATAGACCCGAGAGAAACAGCTCAGTTTTATTGACAGAGAGGGACCAGGGACAGCGAGTGGCACCAGCGAGTGGCCTGGGCTCTACCTGTGCCTGCAACGGGCACAGCATCTCCAGAGGGGTCACACACAGGGAGCTGAGCCCCTGCAAGCAAATAAAAAGCTCACGTTTAAAAGAAGGATTATACAAAAAAAAAAAATAATAATACACCCCTTGATGGAGATTTCGCCATTTTTTTTTTCCCTTTTTGATCACGTTAGAAAGTGCAGATTTAACCAAAAAGTCGCTGGACTCTGTACAAGGCTGAGCCCGACCCTCACCAGCCACTCGCCTGGGGAAGGGTTAACACACACAGGGACAAAATGCCGAATACAGAGGGACAGGGAGACACCTCGGGGAGTCCCCGCGCGGGAAGGAGCCGCTCCAGCCCCAGGAATTCCATGTTAAAACACCGTCATTTCATTAAAATTCACTCAGCGTTAGCGACTGCGGCGAGGGTGGAGCGGGGCCGGGGCCAAGCCGGGATCCAGGGCTGGGCACCCACAGCCGGGCACCCACAGCCGGGCACCCACAGCTGGGCACCCACAGCTGGGCACCCACAGCTGGGCACCCACAGCTGGGCACCCACAGCTGGGCACCCACAGCCGGGCACCCACAGCTGGGCACCCACGGCTGGGCACCCACAGCTGGGCACCCACAGCTGGGCACCCACAGCTGGGCACCCAGGGGGACAGCGGGATGGGCGGCGGGTCCTGAGCCCCTCGGTGACAGCGGCAGGACACGGCTCCATCCCGGGGGGATCACTCACCCGCCGGGATCCCGCGGGAGCGGGCTGCGGACACTGGAGCAGTGGAAAGTTTTCCAGGGAGGTAATAAATTAAAAGTTGCCCACCGGTTGGTTTGGTTCCTTTCCTTTCCTTCTCTTTCCAGCCAGTTCCGCTGAGCCTCGGCCCCGCAGCGCTGGGAGCGGCCGGTGGGGGACAGGAGCTGGGAGCTCGTGTTAATGAACTGCTGTCAGTTGGGGGGGATCCATGTTATATTCATACACAGAAAGTAGACAACCACATCACCCTCCAGAGAAACTAGTGCATGCAAATAACTCTTCCATATGGGGCTAGGAGGAGGAGGGAGTCACTAGTGACGGACAGGCCTAGGGGGGGTTAGTAGGAATCTCAACATTTTTTTTTTTAACCTCGGAAGCTAAATCAGTGCTTTGTATTAAATTTTTTGGCAAACACACCGCGTTGCCATCCTTTCCATTAACACATCACACCATGGAGAAATGCAAATCAAAGCAGCATGCAGGCAAAAAAAGAAAAAAAAAACAAAAAAAAGAAAAAAAGAAAGGAAAAAAAAAAAGGAAAGAGCGGCAAAGTGAGAAAAAAAAATGGCAGCAAGGAAGAGTTGGGGACGGCGGGATTGCCAAGAGGAGACACAGCAGGTTACATGGAGTTTGCTTTTGTTTTGCACCACCCTTTGTCCTCGATGCATGACACCAACGTTACAGAAAGCAACCACTACAGAGGTCAGGACTCAATGGCACGGGGGGATGGGATGTCTCCTGCACATGCTTCCACCAGAAAAAGAGAAAAGAAAAGTGAAAATAAAAGTTCCTTTTTCCACATAAGGCACAGGACAAAGAAACCCCACTCACGGACTCAAGGCGAAAATGAGTTTTTCCTGGCTCTTTTGCCTGATGCATCTAAAGAATACGGTGACTCAAGCACATGATCCATGACAGAAAATTCCACTGTCGTACAAAATCAATTGTTAATTCTAACCTTTATTCTTAGACAATTTGCAGAAGAGAGTCGAGTATGATTGCTCTGGGCTTTAATGGCAGGAGGGACGGGACTATAATACAACCCAAACGTAGTGGTGAGTTGAGCAGGGACATGGCAATGAAGTCACAGAGATGAATTTCCTATACAACGTGTGGAGAAAAAACTCGGAGTAGGCAAAGCTGTCCTAGCCGGAAAACCAAGGGGAGGCAGGAGCTCGTTAAGATGAGGAACAAAAACATTGGGTTCAGGTTAAAAAAAAACGGGCAGAGTGGTTTGTTTTGCAGCGAGAAAAAAGGGGCGGTGGATGGCGATTGGTGAGAGAGGAGAAGGTTCAGCAGCACTTGCTCTTCCAGCCCGTCACCCCACCGCCACTGCTGATATCTACATTTTCACTGTTGGGCTCTTTTACAGGGGTCTGCAAGGAAACAAGTGAACACAGTTAGATGGCTCCAGAGAGGCCCAGGAAAACACTCAGAGCTGGGGAGACAGCAGCTCGAAAGGACTGACATCATCAGATGGAACTGGGCATCAACTGTGCACAAAGGGCTCCACAGTTGGACATCCTGCACAAAGATTTCCACAGAAACGCAGGGAATCCTCCCCCACTCCAGCACGAATGTGCCAAAGCAATTTAAGGATTTGTTGGTTGTTGTTGTTGTTGTTTTTGAGGGGGTTTTCTTTGCTTGGTTTGTTTTAAATAAACCACTGGAAAGCTGGGAAAAAATCCAGTGCTTGAACTGGGACCACCCCAAAGTCAACTGGAACTATTTTAGGTCCTGCACACAAGAGCTGACATCGGGTTTGGTGGAGTGAGGAAATCCCAGCCTACAAACAACACAAGCTGAACTCGGATTATGTGACTTTATGACCTCCAAAACCCACAGTTTTTAGGGATAAACTGGGCTTGTTGCCAGCCTCTGCTCCCTGCTCCTGGGACAGCAGCTCCTGACGAAGAGGACACACAGGATCCTCCTCGTCACAGGACAGAACTTGGTGACACCAAAGCCAAAACCCCACTCCAGTGGGTCTGATCCAACACCAACATCTACTCCCAGCTGGTTGGAAAGGAACCCAAACCCTCACCACACTTCACATTCCATTTTTAACTTTCCTTGTCATAGCCTTGCAAAAGAACCCCAGGGATAACGACAGAGGCCAAAAATGAAGATTTAAGGCCCACAGGTTGGTATGGTTTGTAGCCTGACCTCCTGTTCACCAAAGGCATGGGGTTTTCACCCCGTTTATCACACAAAGCTTGTCAAAAAATGGTTAAGACACGACTGAGAACTGCAGTGACAACTGGGTGACATCATCCACAGCATTCACAGGGCAGAGGGGGGCAGGGATGAGACAGGCTGGGGTTCATTTGTGTAGGAACAGGAACACAAGTGCCAGGGTTGGCCAACCCCTGTGTCTGAAGCTGCACAGAGTTTCCACGACCTGCTCCTAGGCAGGAATGTTCCAGCCCAGGGGTTTGTGTGCACACTGAGCCCTTGGGACTCCATCCCACAGAAACAGCCCTGGATCCACACACAGATCCAGCCCTGGAACCCCTCCGTGGCACCTGTGGGAAGCTGATGCATTCTGTACTCCTGACAGAGGGCATGGCCACAGGTACAGCAGCACCAGAGCTCTGGGCTCACAGGGATCTGCTACAGCCCCTGTGCTGGCACTGCTGGGACACCTCCAGTGCTGGGGACAGCTCTGGGCCCCTCCTGACAAGAGACACCTGCAGGGGCTGGAGCGTGTCCAGGGCAGGGAACGGAGCTGGGCAAGGGAATGGAGCCCCAGGAGAGGCTGAGGGAGCTGGGAAAGGGGCTGAGCCTGGAGAAAAGGAGCCTCAGGGGGGACCTTGTGGCTCTGCACAACTCCCTGACAGGAGGGGACAGCCAGGGGGGGTCGGGCTCTGCTCCCAAGGCACAGGGACAGGACAAGGGGAAATGGCCTCAGGCTGGGCCAGGGCAGGCTCAGGGTGGATTTTGGGAACAATTCCTCCCTGGAAAGGGCTGGCACAGCTGCCCAGGGCAGTCCCTGCCCCTGGAGGGATTCAAAAGCCCTGTGGATGTGGCACTTGGGGACATGGATCAGTGGTGGCTCTGGCAGTGCTGGGGGTTGATTTGACTTGGTGCTCTCAGAAAGCTTTTCCAACCTCACCGATTCCATGGTTCCATGGTCCACTGCACCTCTCAGGAAGAGGAGCCAACCACCAGATGATGTGGTGCAATAGAACCTCCAAGGAAACGCCATGGCTTGGGAAATGATTCCTGGGAGCACAGCTGGGAGTGGCAGAGCTCCTTCCTAAGCCACCCTCCACACCTGAGCTCTGCCCCCCAGGAGCTTTCAGTGCATGGACAGAGGTGGTGGCAGCAGAGGACAATTCTCTCCACACCAATGGAAATGGTTTAACTCCAGCACAGCCACAATAATCATGAGTGTAAGGGCCAAACAACCAGGAATTTCAGTTCCTTGGCTGTGATGGATGTTACTCTCTGTAGGCAGCCCCCCTGCAACCACAAAACATCAAACAAACTTGAAAAGTTCAGCCCTGCTCCTGCAGGGACTCTTTTGCCTCAGCACAGCAAAGTCAAACACTGCAACAACACAGGTGAACATCACAACAATGAGAGGGGGAATTTCAGGATGTTTGTTCCAAAGGAATGCTGTCAGCACCTACCTTTCGAAGAATGTCTTCTGCTAATGTGAGGAATGCCTTCTCAATGTTTATATTTGCTTTTGCACTAGTTTCAAAAAACCTAATACCGTGCTCCCTGGCAATCTGCAGCAAACAGAGAGAGGGAGATTAGAGATCCTGGGGATATTCCAGTGGTGCCACCACCACTTTGGGATCAGCAGCATTTATAAACCAGGGAATACCGGAGTGGACGTGAGCCCAGGGGTGCCCAGGTGGGCAGGAGGCCACTGGCCCCTGGGCTGTGCCAGCTCTGGGTGGCAGCAGGGCCAGGGCAGTGCCCGTCCCCTGTGCTGGCACTGCTGGGGCACCTCCAGTGCTGGGGACAGCTCTGGGCCCCTCCTGACAAGAGACACCTGCAGGGGCTGGAGCGTGTCCAGGGCAGGGAACGGAGCTGGGCAAGGGAATGGAGCCCCAGGAGAGGCTGAGGGAGCTGGGAAAGGGGCTGAGCCTGGAGAAAAGGAGCCTCAGGGGGGACCTTGTCTCTCTGCACAACTCCCTGACAGGAGGGGACAGCCAGGGGGGGTCGGGCTCTGCTCCCAGGGCACAGGGACAGGACAAGGGGAAATGGCCTCAGGCTGGGCCAGGGCAGCTCAGGGTGGACAGCAGCAGGAATTTCCCCATGGAAAGGGTGCTCAGGCCTTGGCAGTGCCCAGGGAGGTTTGGATCCCCATCCCTGGAGGTGTCCCAGGAATTCCTGGATGTGGCCCTCAGTGCTCTAGGCTGGGGACAAGGTGGGGATCAGACACAGTTTGGATTTCATGCTCTGGGAGATCTTTCCCAACCTCAGGAATTCTGGGATTCTGTGACTCCCTCAGCCCCAGTGGGCAGCAGCAGCACCAGCCAGCTGAGGTGGCTCAGAAGATTCAGAAGTTCACAATTCAGAACAGTTAAAAGTCTACTAAATAATCCCAAGTTTGTGTCTGGGCCTAAGAGGACAGACACCACACACTGTCACACAGTGAGGAACTTTAGGGATGTGTGAGAATGTCGAGTTATCAAAGGAAGCAAAAACTACAGCTGAACTTAAGCCATTTGTGGCAGTTTCTGAGAAATGTCTCCCAGGATTCACATCCATCAGCTCCTGAATTCCTTCCCTGGCACATCCCACTGGGACATCCCAACCCCCTGGAGCAGGGAGAAGTCTTGGCAACGATTTGCTGCCTTGGATAAAGAAGTTTTTGTTTGATACTCACCTGTTCACCTTTTGCTTTTGGGACGACTCTTTTATCTTCCATGTCACACTTGTTTCCTAACAGCATTCTCTCCACATCCTCGTTGGCATGCTGGAAGGACACAGGGACAGGGTTACAGGGTCACATATCTCCCCCAGCACACCCCAAATCCCTGCTTCCCTTCGGTGTGGCCAGGCCACCACCTACAGCTGCAAGGTGGGGACATTTACAGCTGCCCACAATGGAGCTTCCTGCACTGCAGGGGCAGAGGAACAAGCTGTTAATTAACCCCAGCCTCCTAATGACTTCCTAGCACTGGTTAATGGTTTTCTCCTCCTCACTTTGCCACTGCACAACTTGAGGGATGAGCCAGGGGAGAAAGAGAGACTGGAGAGGAAAACAGGGGACAGAGGAATGAGGGAGAGAAGGGGAACAGAAACCAGAGTGGGGCAGGTCTCCAAAGGGAGCAGGGAGGGTTGGGTCAGTGTTTCCTGCAGAGTTGGAGGATGCAGGGTCAGCCTGGGCAGGGATGAGGAACCCCAGATCCAGCCCATTCCCTGCACCACAGGCCTCTCTGGAAGGGGAATAATGGATCATTTCTGCTCAGTCCTGGTGAGCTGGGAAGGTCCTGGAGCACATCACCTGGGATGTGATCACACGGCACGTGCAGGACAAGCAGGAGATCAGCCCCAGCCAGTCTGGCTTTGTGACAGGTCCTGCCTGACCAACCTCACCTCCTTCTATGACAGTGTGACCTTAATGGCTGAGGGGAAGGCTGTGGATGCATCTACCTGGACTCTGAGGAAGCCTTTGGCACCTTTTCCCGTGGCATTCTCCTGGAGAAACCTCCTGGTCCTACTTGGATGGGTGCACCCTGCTGGGATAACCCTGGGGCTGGAGGGATCCAGCTGGGAATGGGCCCCATGGATGGTGTGGACACAGGGATGGAGGCCACCAAGCCTGGCTGAGCCCAGGGCCAGCCCCAGGGCTGGGATGTGGATGTGCTGGGGACAGGGAGCTCTGCACAGGGATCAGGACAGGCTCCATGGAGCCAGGGGTCACACCAACCCCATGGAATGCTCCACAGGGGCTGGAAAGCTGCCAGGCAGGAAAACTTCCTTGCCCAGGCAGTGGTGGAGCCCCAGCCCTGGAGGGATTGAAGGCCCTGTGGATGTGGCACTCGGGGACATGGGGCAGTGCTGGGGGATGGTTGGACTCCATGAGCTGCAAAGGATTTTCCAACCTCAGTGACTGTGATTTCTGCACAGACACTCCACTACTGAGCTTCTCCCATAACAAAAACAGCTCCTTAAAGTGTCAAACGTCCCTTTGGCAGCCACAGCCCCTGAGCAGCCTCCACAATGCACCTGCAATCAGCTGCCCACTTTGTGTGGCCCAGACTGAAAACACGAGGGCACCAAAAGCCCTGATGGTACCAATGACATCCATCACTCACCTGGGACACCTCTGGGATTTTTAACAAAACAGCTGCAGAATCCAAAGGCCTCAGTTTCAAGTTTACTCCAATTCACTGCTGGGTCTCTTCCTGAGCTGCCTTATCCCCTCTTCTGCTCCCACCACACAGGGAACTTCTCCATAAACACAATCGTGTCTCATGCTGGGAAATTCAAATCCCAAGATCCCATTTTTGCTGTGCTGCTTTCTGCAGCCTCAGGGCTCCACTGAGCAGTGCCTGACAGCCCTCACCTGTGCTCAGTTCTACAGGGCCATCTCTGTGCCTTCTAGGAAAATCCAAACATTTATTCCACTTGGGAACAACGGAACAAACCCAAGAACTGCCAGCTGAGCTGCTCTCTTGCCATCTCAGAACTCCTGGAGGATGAACATCCAGGCACTTAATGCTTCTACATCCCTTTCTTCTGCTTCACTTGACCTTGCCTGAAGTTTCCCAGCCTCTCTGTCCTGGTTCTCCTGTGCCAAGGGCAACGATCAGCTACCCAAACACTCCCAGCAGCAGGAGCCAAGCTACCTGCAGCAGCCATGAGAAACCTCCAAATAGTTCATGACACGATTGTGAGGGAGTGGAGATGGTGAGGTTTAATTACCTCTGAGGATTTCCATGCTCACACTCAGGAAACAGCTGCTGTGAGCAGTAACACACAGTGTGGCTACTCTACAACTCCTGGCCTCTCTGTGTGCTGTGAGCTGCTCCCAGACCTGCCCTTCTCAATTCCCTGTGTGCTCCTCACCTCCCACCCTCCTCCAGCACAGGCAAAGTTTGCTCATGGGCACAGTGGGTACTTCAGGACACCACAGGCTCCTTGGGGTGGAGAAAAGGAGGTTCAGAGGTGACCTGATCACTCTCTACAACTTCCTAAAAGGTGGCTGTGCCCAGGTGGGGTTGGGCTCTTTCTCTGACACAACCAGAGGACACAGCCTCAAGCTGTGCCAAGGGAAATTTCGGTTGGATATGAGGGAAAAGGTTTTTATGGAAAGGCTGATAAAGTGCTGGAGTGGTCTGCCTGGGGAGGTGGTGGAGTCCCCATCCCAGCCCTGGGTGTGTTTAAAGCAGACTGGATGTGGCCAGGGTTTAGTTGAGGGGTTGGGGCTGGGTTGGACTCGATGATCTTGGAGATCTCTTCCAACCTGGTGATTCTCCTGTTTAATGTGACAACCCTCCTGGCAAAGCAGAAGGGAGAGCTGAGTTCTGGGGGATGCTGGAACCCAGGAAGCTGAAAATTTTAGGCTTTCTGTTCTAACAGGTACTGACCATGAAGCAAACACTGCATTTGACCTGAGGCCTTGGAAAAGACTTTCAAAATTAAGTGAGAGCACTGGGACTGTGAGTGTGGAGTTTGAATAGAAGTGTGTGATATCACAGGGTGGAAAACTTGGATTTTAAGGTTTTAGTATATGGTAATATATATAATGCAAGATGGAGGGTTTAGGGCAGCAGCTGAGTCCTTTTTCACTTTCCTCTTCATGGCCCTGGGTGGTGTTTTGTAATTGGACAGAAAAATCTCCATTGCAGGTCACGGGTGTTTGGTTATTGGGTCAAAAGCAAAAATAATTCAGGTGTCATTTCATAATTGGTCACTTTGTGCTTAAAAGACCTTGTAAGAGAGCTAGAACCAGAGCCATTTTTCACCTTGTTAACCAGAACTCCCAGCTTGTGAGCCTGTGCTCCAAACAAGAATGAATAACCACCCGAGTGTGACACGAAAATCGCGTCTCTCTCTCGCGTTTAATCGCGGCTCTAACAGAAGAAAATAAGATGAAAAAAAGCCCCAGATGGGGCTCCTCAGAGTCCCCACAGGTGCTCTGTGACTCACCTCATCGATGTTCCGGAGCCATTTGCTGATGTTCTCGAAGCTCTTGGCGTTGGTGATGTCGTACACCAGCATGATGCCCATGGCCCCTCGGTAGTAGGAGGTGGTGATGGTGTGGAAACGCTCCTGCCCCGCCGTGTCCCTGGGGGAGACACACACACTGCTCCAGGGGACCTGCTGCTAAGGGACAAGGGCTCAACCTCTGCTCACTTGGTTTGTGTGGATGGGAATATTAGATGGCACTGGGTTTGAATGTCACAGGCTGGTAATTTAGTGAATTGTTAATTGGTTAGTAATTTACTGAAACAGTTTATTGGTTGGTAATGGTTAGTGTATATGCTTATTAAACTTTTTTTTTAGACAATTTGTATTTTTTGGAAGTGTTTTACACATGGGTAATATTTATAGGAATATTAGAAGGTATTGTGTTTGAATTTCAGAGATTGGTAATTTATTGAATAGCTAATTGGTTAGCAATTTACTGAAACAGTTCATTGGTTGGCAATGGTTACTGCATATGCTTACTAAACTTTTTTTTTAGACAATTTGTATTTTTTGGGAAGTGTTTTACACATGGGTAATATTTATAGGAATATTAGAAAGCACTGTGTTTGAATTTCATTGGTTGATAATTTATTAAATTGTTAATTGGTTAGTAATTTATTGAAACTTTGTTCATCGGTTGGTAATGGTTCGTGTATATGCTTATTGAACTTTTTTTTTAGACAATTTGTATTTTTTGGGAAGTGTTTTACACATGGGTAATATTTATAGGAATATCAGAAAGCACTGTGTTTGAATGTCACAGGTTGGCAATTTATTGAATTGTTAATTGGTTAATAATTTATTGAAACTTAGTTTATTGGTTGGTAATGGTTAGTGAATATGCTTATTAAACTTTTTTTAGACAGCTTACATTTTCTGGTTTTTTGGGGAGTGTTTTGTATGGGTAGAATGTTCTGTAGGTGTGAGTTGTTTTTTTTTATAAGAATAGATTGCTGCATAAATTGATTTTTATTACTTTTCCACGGGAACTTTTTAGGTTAGTTGTCAGTTTAGCTGAAACAGTAAGGCTTAATTTTATAAAGTTTATTTTTAATAATGCTTTTTTTCTGTGTACCAGCACAAGCCTGTCAGAGCCAGGGAAGCAGCAGGGTGGATCCAGCAGGATCCTGAGACATGGACAGGCTTCTCCAGGAGCCTGGGACCAACTGTGTCCCATCACAGCCCCACAGGGTCCCTTCCCATGCCAGCAGCCACACAAACAGCTCAACGTTCTCTGGAACTCAGCCTTAACACTGCCAGGAGTTTTGTTCTCACATCAGCCTTCTAAATGTTCAACTTGATCTTGGAAATGTGTATTCCTGACATTCCTGAGGAAATCCGATGGAGCATCAGTCAAGCTGTGCTATTAAATGTTGGTGAAAATTGATCACAAAACATCAGTGACAGCCTGGATCTCCCCATCTCCCTCTGGGAACTCGGGTGGGGTGGATGAGATGTGGTTAAACCAACCTGCATGGCAGTGAGGTGGCAATTACACATTGAGAAGTAACTGAGAATTTGAAAATCCTAAATGAAGAATTAACTGCACATTCCGCAGTGTCTTTCAGAGGCCACAAAGGCCAGAGATTGTAGGTTTACAGACAGTTTTTAGTGACATTGTTCATGTAAGAAGGACACAGAGCTGTTGCAGGCCATGGAGCTGCTGGAGCCCCTCTGGAGCCAGGCTGGGAGAGCTGGGGGTGCTCACCTGGACAGGAGAAGCTCCAGGGAGAGCTCAGAGCCCCTCCAGGGCCTAAAGGGGCTCCAGGAGAGCTGCAGAGGGGCTGGAGACACGGGATAGAGGGACAGGACACAGGGAATGGCTTCCCAGTGCCCAGGGCAGGGCTGGATGGGATGTGGGGCAGGAATTGTTCCCTGGCAGGGTGGGCAGGGCTGGCACAGGGTGCCCAGAGCAGCTGTGGCTGCCCCTGGATCCCTGGCAGTGCCCAAGGCCAGGCTGGACACTGGGCTTGGAGCACCTGGGACAGTGGGAGGTGTCCCTGCCATGGCAGGGGTGGCACTGGATAAACTTTAAGGTCCCTTCCCCCCCAAACCACTCTGGGATTCAGTGATTCTATGACAAGGTGTCTCCAAATCGAAACTGGTCTGACCCAAGGTTACACACTCCAAAGGCCCAGAGTCTCCCTGACCCACAGCTCCAGCACACCCAGCAGCTGATCTCCACCTGATCCTGCAGCTGGTGACACCAGGATGAGGGCAAGGAGCAGAGGAGGAGCCAAACTGCATCCCCCTCTGCCAGGGATGCCCTGACAGGTCTGGATGTCTGGCTGTGGCTTCTGGGGGTAACTCACTCCATTCCCAGCTCCACAAACCCCCCAGGGAGCCCCTCACTATTCCTGAAAATGTCTGATGTGCTGCTGGAAACCTTCCCCAGCCTGCACTGACTGGCCAAAGGGCTCAGGTACAGCCTCAGCTCCCAGTGCCTCTGGACTGTTCCCAACTGCCCACGGCCCAGAAAAACCCAGCACACTCCAGCTGGGGCCTCATCAGCCCCACACTGGGACATTTCCAGGGATATTCCTGTTTACCCATCCCACTCCTGGCCTCACCATGAGCACACTGCTCTGACATCCCCCTCTGAACTCCAGGGTTTGGAGTTTGGCTGCACTGAATTGCACAGGACTTTTTCCAGTGACATTTCTCCAGCTGGCTGAGAGCAGCTGGAATTATAACCCCACTCCTTGAATGGATTTAAACTTTACAGCTTCACCTTTTCTGGCCTAACTTTCATCCCAGACCCACAGTCTGTCCCCTTAACTCTTCCCTGGGAGGGTGGGCAGGCCCTGGCTGCCCCTGGATCCCTGGCAGTGTCCAAGGCCAGGCTGGGCATTGGGGCTTAGGATAGTGGAAGTTGTCCCTGCCCCTGGCAGGGGGTGGGAAAATGGGATGGGCTTTAAGGTTCTTTCCCACCCAAACCATTCAGGGATTCTATGAAGTAATTTGGGGGAGTTTAATCCTTTAATTGATGGTTTTCCTAGAGAGAGAGGGATCCTTTCCTTCACTCAGGACAAACTCCTGCAAATTAACTCCACGGATGTCCACTCACACCCTCATTATTTTCTCTCTCCCCAAGTTCTTTACACACTTACCAGCACCTTCCCCCAGGTCACTCCCTCCCAGTGGCTCCTACCAAGCAGGACAGTGCTGGAAAAGCTTTCCCAACCCCACCAGACATTTGGGATCTGTGATTCCTCCCTCCTGCCACGGCCAGCAGCTGTCACAGGAACAATTCTGAGTGGTTTTACACAACTCGGCGTTGGCAGCACGGAGCTGCTACTCCACCGCTTGTCACATCCTACAGCTGACTCGCCTGGTTAACTCCTCCACTGCTTTTTCTGGCAACTGGAGCTCAGCTAATGGAAGAGAAAAAAAGCTGGGGAGGGAAGAAGCGAAGAACCTGGAGTGTTTCCCCCCCCCTTTTTTTTTTTTAATAAATACTATAGCTGCCCTTTCCCTCGGTTAATGGATTCTCCATTCATTATTCAGAGATAACTGCTAATGGAGGGGAGATTAGAGCTGGCTGAGGCAAACAGAGGAAATGAGTTATGGCTCACAAGTGCTGGATCCACCCTGGGCAAACGGCAGGAGACAGTGGGAGCACGCAGCTCCTGTTTGCTGCCCTGGCTCCCCAGCCCTTTGTTCAAACCTCGGGGATGTGGGAGCAGGCTCCAAAGCTCTGGGTGTGGGCACAGCTGTGTGCAAGCTGGCTGACTCTCCCAGCTCCCATGAAGGCTTATTGAAATGGCCAAGGAAAACGGAGCACGGGAGGAGAAGGAGAAAGCTCGGGTGTGAAGACAAAGGAGGTCGTCCTGTGGGACTGGGGAAAGGAGGTGCTCAAGGAAAAGTGAAAAATCTATTTGAATTATCCTCATGCCGACATTAAAATATGCATAAGCTGTATCATATTAGAGGTTTAACCTGGAGAGAAAGGAATTTCTGGGCCAGCTTTCCAGCTGACCTGGCAGAGACTAAAGAAACCTTAAAATGCATTATGATTTATTGATGAAAGATTTCCACGGCTGCAGCAAGAAGAGATTAGATCTGATGATCTGTGAGCGTCCTCCCACTCCTACGTGGCTCAAAATGAAGGTCTTCAACACATGAAACCAAATAATTCCTGGCAAAATAACCCCCAGGATTTTATTACTTATGAAATCGTTGTTACATTTGCAGAACTGTGCAGCCCGAGGTTGGATTGGAGAGAGTGGGGAGGAGTCTGCAGTGACTGGGCTGAGGAGAGGTGCCCCTGTCCAGCCCATGGCTCAGCACTCCTGATAATAAACTATGAGAATAATCATCATGAATATAACAGTATGGTAACAATATCCCGGGATAAACCTCAGGGAGAGCTGGGGATGGAGGCACATCCAGCTGGGAATGGGCACCAGTGAGCTCAGGGCTGGGTCACTCCTGTTCAACACCCCCGTGGAGATGCAGGGTGTCCTCAGGCAGCCCATGGAGGGTGAGGATGTGCTGAGGATGGCTCTGCACAGGGATCTGGATCCATGGAAAGGGGGGTCAGGCACTGGAAGGAGCTGCCCTCATCCCTGGAGGTGTCCAAGGAATTCTTGGAGGGGCTGGGGACAAGGTGGGGATCAGGCACAGCTTGGAGGGATTTTCCCACCTCAGTGATCCTGGGACTCTGTGCTCTGACAGGTATTTCACGAGTGGCAAATTTCAGCTTTTCTGAATAATACTCAGCCAAGAAAAAAAAAAATCCATAATGAGAGAATTATCCAATTGTTTCATAGGATTGCCATGCCAGGGGAACATCTTCCACCTCGAGTCCCAAAAGCCCTCAGCAAACAGAACTAATTTCTAGACATTCTTGGGGTAATTGCAGGAATTAATGAGGTTGATGTGCAGCTCTGGCTGGTCACAAACACCACATCCTGCACATCACAGGGAATAATTGCCACACCTGGAATGATTTAGGATGGCTACACCTGCACACTCATTCCAGGAGAATAACCCAGGGGATTATTTTTGACATGAGCTCAATGCTGAATTAACCAAGATCAATTCTCTGGCCATGTGAATGTGTTGCCAGCAGAGATGCATTGAGAGAAAACCTGTTATTTTATAGTCCTCCATACAGCTAGAAGCTGCACACTAAAAACATAAAATTGTTCCTAAAATTTGGAATCAGTCAGGAAGACTGTAGGAAAACAGGGGTGACATGCAAATGTCATTAAAGATAGGAGGAGAGTTGGAGGAGCAGCTAAGTAGGAAAAAAAATCAGATTTAACAGACAGTTACATTCCTTTGAGCCTCTTTTGCCTGGATTACAAATCCAGCTCTGCTTTTTGTGCCTCCTGACAAACACCTCAGAGCTGTACCTGGGCAGCCCAGAGGTTTTCCAGCTTCCATTTCCCAGTGGTTAAGGAATTCTGGAACCAAGGATCCCCTCTGTGGATTTAAGAGTCCAAAGCTGACTGTGCTCTTGTGAAATCCCTTGTGAACCCATCCATGGACACCTGCAGCTACCATTACATCCCATCAGGAGTTTCCCAGCAAAACTTCATTTCCTGGTGCTTTCCACGTGCCACTTTCCAGCCTCAGGGCAGAACTGAGGTTCTGGTGTTGGAAAAGGGCAGCAAGTCCCATCAGTTCAGGAGTTTGAAGATGTGCTCTGACATCCTGAAGAAGCCTCATCTTTTCAGTTGTTGCTCCTTTCTCCCCAGGCAGTGCTGGTCAAACCTGTGCTCTGTGGAATGCCACACTCAATTCCTGCCCACACCATCAGGAAAACCCCATTTCATCCCTCAATGGCTCCACTATGTTAATGAGTTCTGGGAACTCGAGGATGCCAAAGCCTTTTGGTTTCCATTTCAAAGTAACTCTACCCTCAATGTGTGAGATCACACTGAATTTTTAGCTCTACTACCTTGTCCCTTTGAAGGCCTTCAGCATTTTCCCAAAGGCAGCACCATCTTTTCCTGGATCTCTCACTCTGGTCTTTCACTCTTTCTCTGCACCAGGTGTCCTGGGTTGCAATGCAGGATGTGACCAGCAGTGTGTGTTCTGTCACCAGCTGTGAAACCAGCTGGGGCAGTGTTTCTTTATCCCCTCCAGGCCCCACCCTCCCTGCAGGGATATCTGCTGTCCATGGGCCATCCAGGCTCCCTGCAGGGCTCAGACAATTCCAGCACCCACTGGGAGAGGCTCCACCCAGGGGCAGGAGCCCAGCATTCCCCCCTGGATCAGCCCTGGCATTCAGAAGCCCAGCACAGCCTGTGTGCTCTGGATTCCCAGAGGGAGAGCAGCCCCAGCTCAGCACCACTGGACCTTCTCCAGGATCATCTCTGCTGCCACAGAACCACATCTGTCACTGCAGGAGGATTGATCTGGGCTGACACCAACAGCCTGACCAACAGGGGCTCAGGTGTGCTCTGACTTTTTCCTTTTTTGTTTGCTTTTTGGTACTACTACATTTGTATTTTAATTTTCCTGGTAAAGAACTGTTATTCCTATTCCCATCTCTTTGCCTGAAAGCCCCTTAATTTCAAAATTATAATAATTCAGAGGGAGGGTGTTTACATCTCCAAGGGAGGCTCCTGCTTTCCTTAGCAGACACCTGTCTTTCCAAACCAGGACACCATGACAATATTAATGTTCTTCCAGACATTCAGCACTGCAAACCCCTCCAGGTCCCACCCTCTGTGTGTGTTTCCACTCCCAAATGTGTGTTAAATACCCTTCTCCCACATCCTGGAGCAGGCCCATCATCAGTGACTGTCCCAGCAGCAATTCTCCCAAAGAGGAGCTGGAGAACAACCCAGCCAAGGAGATCCTGAGCTCCTGGATGTGCCTCCACCCAGAAGCTGACACACAGAGGTTCTCTCCTGAGGGATCTGCCCTGGATAAGCTCATTCCTTTGGGAGGCCAGTCCAGTGCCATGTCCCATCCTGCTCCTGGCAGGCACATTTCCATTTGGAGCAGCAGGAGAAGGCTCTAATCCAGATCCTCACAGAGCAGCACCCCCAACACCAACAGCTTCTGAGTATCGAGTTGCTCCTCACCCCAGGCAGGGTTTAATTCAGCCTGACCTTTGTGTTCCTGCTTTAGTCCTAAATATAAATCTCAGGGGTCAGGCTGTGAGACTGTCACCAGGACACTTTTCCATACCCAGGAAGAGGTAAGGAGCTGTCCTGCTGGGTGGTGTGGTCTGGTTGTCACACCTGAAGGATGAGGCCATCCAGAGGGACTTGGACGAGCTCCAGAAGTGGCCCATGGGAATCTCATGAGGTTTAACAAGACTAACTGCAGATCCACACTCTGCAGCAGGGAAAGCTCCCAACAGCCTCAGGTTTACACAGGAAATGTTCCCCTAAATCCATCCCCTGCTCACTCAGCTGCTGCCTTGGATTGTTGTGGGAATGCTACACAGCTCCTGCAAGAGTGGAGTGAGTTCAAAGGCAGGAAGCAGTGGGGAAATAGAGATGCACTGCACAAAACACCTCCACAATTAACTGAGCCCCTGCTGCCAAAACTCCTGCTACAGAAAAAGCTGGAAACAAAACACTGAGGTTTTATTTATTTAATTTTTTTTTTTTTTTGGTAGGAACTTAATTTTCTGCTTTCCAAGTTTCATTTCAAATGTGTAATCTGAACCTGGCAGAAACAAGCAGTAGATTCATGCTGGGAACTACAATTCAGGCCACAACTTCCCAATTTTGCGACATTCAAAAGTTGCCACTGTATAAATCTCAGCTCATCCAATGCCACTTCCCTAAACCCCACAATCTGCACAGCTTCATGACATCTTGCTCTTTATACGTGCACTAAATAGCCTCATTTCTCCAGATTTCTTGTTTTTGTATTTCATGATGATTTTCAGTTTAATCATAGACTCATGGAATGGTTGGGGTTGGAAGGGACCTTAAAAATCATCCAGTGCCACCCCTGCCATGGCAGGGACACCTCCCACTGTCCCAGGGACACCTCCCACTGTCCCAGGTGCTCCAACCCCAGTGTCCAGCCTGGCCTTGGGCACTGCCAGGGATCCAGGGGCAGCCACAGCTGCTCTGGGCACCCTGTGCCAGCCCTGCCCACCCTGCCAGGGAACAATTCCTGCCCCAAAATCCCACCCAAACCTACTCTGTGTCAGTTCTAACAGTCCCTCAGGGTGCTGGTGACAAGAGGGCTCCAGATGCCCTGGTTAGGAAGGGTCATCACTCACGATTATCCTGGAATGACTGGAAAAGACCCTTCCAAATGGAACCCTGCACCTACAGACACCAATGTTACAAAGCCACGGGATTGTTATGAGTGGCCTAAAAGGGACAAATCCCAGCTCAGAGCTGCTCAGGGAAGCTGCAGGATGCAGATGTGAGCAGGGAGCTCAGCCAGACCCACAGGCCAGGAAAAGCCACCAGCTCCCCTGACCTGACTGGTGAAAAAACTCTGGTGTCAAGCACAGAAGCTCAAAGGAAGGAGCTGAGGCTTTGCCTCTGGTCAGACATCCCCACAGAGCAGCCGTGTTGCAGCCAGCTGAGAACCTCTCCACAGCTGAGCATGGAAAATTCCAGCCCAAGTGCAGCCCTGGACTGCATTTTCTCGCTGACACAAAGCAAGGCTACGAGTCAATTTATAGTCACAGACTGGAGGCAACTCCTAATTTAAAAATTCCAGTTTTAAAACCACTTCCCAGTAAATCATAACCTGTGAGGATGCTCTCCCCACCAGCAGGAGGTTTGCCAGCAGCCTGTCCAAGGCAGCAGCCAGGCCCAGTGGTTACAAACACTGCTCCAGACACACACACTGAGTGTTACCACTGTGGAAACACAGAGCACAGCTGCAAACCTGCATCCCTGAACATGATTCAGGAGCAGCAAACCCTCCCCAGGAACACCTGCTGCTGAAGGAAGCTGTATGTCACTCACCAGATCTGTAGCTTGATCTTCTTTCCTTGCAATTCAACAGTTTTAATCTTGAAGTCTATCCCTAAAATAAACAAATGCATAAATAAGTAATTAGTGTTTATTTATCAAAAAAAAAAAAAAATCAATCCCATGTCAACTCTGAATAGCTGAGACAAGAAGAGCAGCTTTTTCCTTCTTTCACTGAACTGCCAGGTAAACCAGGGATGTCCAGGAACACTGCAATGGGAAAGGAGCCACAAGGATCATCCAGTCCAACTCCTGGCCCTGCCCAGGACACCCCAACGACCCCCCCCTGTGCCTGAGAGCATTGTCCAGAGGCTGCTGGAGCTCTGGCATTCCCCAGGGAGCTGTTCCAGGGAGCCATGGGCTGCCCTGCCCCACCTCTCCCAGCACACACAGGGTTTACAAACACAGGGATGCAGAATTCGAAGACATTTGAAGCTTTAACCAGCAAGGAAAGAGAATTATCAGAGCTCAGTGTCCTTGTCCAGACCCATCCCTGCTTCAGCCTCGGGTATGGGAAAGCCAAAGCCAGGCCTTGGCAGAAGTGTCACCAAGATCTGAGAACTCAGCCAAGCCCATCCTCATAGACCAGGAGAAAGGTTTTTACTTTCAATATCAACTAATAAAGTGCCCAAGTGTCACATCTACACAGCTGTTAAACCTCTCCAGGGATGGGGACACCACCACTGCCCCAGGCAGCTGTGCCAGGGATGGAGAGTCCCTTCCAGGGAGGAATTGTTCCCCAAATCCACCCTGAGCCTGCCCTGGCCCAGGCTGAGGCCATCTCCCTTTGTCCTGTCCCTGTGCCCTGGGAGCAGAGCCAGACCCTTCTCCAGGACTTTCCTGTCAGGAGGGGCCCAGAGCTGCCCCAGGATTCAACCTTCTCTTCCCAAAGCTGCCTACAAGACTTAGAGCAGAGGCTACACCAGAGCAGCAGGAAAAAACACTCCAAACCAGCCCCTCAAACTGCTCTGACACTAATCAGATGCCACCCTTCTGACTTTCAATTCCAATCACACACCACCACTGATCATTCCTCATGCTTTCCAAAAAACCTGTTTATATTTAGACTTTTTAAAAGGCAGCAGCTGCAATCTCAAACTTCCCTCCCAAATCTACAAGGTCACTTTATACCCGGGGAAGATGAAACAGAATTTATGAAATGCACTATTACATAAGAGCCTTGCACAGGAGCTCTGCTTTGAACTCCTTTCAGCCAACAAACACCCAGAACACAGAATTTCTTGGGCTGGGAGCTGGACACGACCCAGAAACTCCCAGTTCTGGAAGGACATCCCTGGAGGTGTCCAAGGAATTCCTGGATGTGACACTCAGTGCTCTGGGGACAAGGTGGGCATGAGGGACAGCTTGGAGGGCTTTTCTAACCCCAACAATTCTGGGATTCTGAGCTTTACAGCCCTGCAGTGACTCGAGGCCAAGGCTGGGCAGTAATCCCAGGCCCCATCTCAGGTCAGGGCTCTTTGTTTTCCATCAGCACTGCTGCAGCCCTCACATTCGGCTGCATTTACGGATCAATGTATTAACTATCCAACAAACATGACTGGAAACATAAAGCTGCTGAATGATTCATTGTCAAGGTACAAAACTGCCCCAGATCCACCCAAGCCTGGGTTTTTTCAGCATTTCAGGGGAGCTGTTTGTGTCCCCAGCAACACAAGCAAACAAATGAACACCAAACACGAGAAATGAAATGTTTTATATGGTGACAGTTACTTCTGGGCTGTGCCCAGGTGCAGCAGAACGTTGGAGAGGCACTTTTTATGTGTTAAGATCAAGTAAATTATTAACTCAGCCAAGGAAATTAACTCTTCTCTGCACTGTGAGGGATTTAGCCAGCTCCAGTATTTGGGGATAAAATAAATCTCTAATCCCATGTTATATTCAGCTCCCATTCCAATAGAATACCAGTTCAGCCTTCAGAACTGAAAGGTGGTAATGAACAGCAATGCATTTCCCTGGAAATACTTCCAAAGGAGTTCCAACAGACTGAGAAAAGGAGACTCCAGCCTGGCTGTCCAGTCAGAGGCTGTTGACAATAAACACCAGAAACACAAAGGCTTCCCAGAAAACAGATATGAGGAGGTTTCCAGGAAAATTCAGTTCAGGAAAGAGCTGAAGAGGGTAACGGGTATCAAACCTGACTGGCTGAAGAACAGACATCTCGTCATCACAGGGGGATAATGAAAGAGCTCATGAATTAAAGATGAGCATGAAATTACTCCCTCATTAAGTGTCGATAAGATATTTATCACCTTCAGCAGGACAAGCTGGAATTCACAGGAAAACCTGGAAGAATATGGCCAGGCTTACAAAAATCTTATAAATTCCAGATGTTCCAATTAAGATATGGAAATGTTCACTACCCTTCAGCACAGCTCTCAACAGGCAGATCCTCACAGGTCCCTGACCACTTCTGCATTTCTTCCCCATTCCCAGTCTTCACCTGCTGCTCAGAGCAGCCTGGGGCTGTTGGTGGGAGAGAGGCTGGACATGAGAGCCCCAGAGATCAGCTGGAGCTGATCCCCCAGTGTGGGCAGCAGGGAGGGGGGACTGTGCCCCTGTGCTCAGGTGAGAGCCCACCTGCAGAGCTGCCCCAGCCCTGGGGACAACAGCACCAGGAGCTGGAGCTGCTGGAGAGAGTCCAGAGGAATCCACGGAGCTGCTCCAGGGCTGGAGCCCCTCTGGAGCCAGGCTGGGAGAGCTGGGGGTGCTCACCTGGAGAGGAGAAGCTCCAGGGAGAGCTCAGAGCCCCTCCAGGGCCTAAAGGGGCTCCAGGAGAGCTGCAGAGGGACTGGGGACAAGGGCTGCAGGGACAGGAGCCAGGGAATGGCTTCCCAGTGCCCAGGGCAGGGCTGGGTGGGAGCTGGGGCAGGAATTGTTCCCTGGCAGGGTGGGCAGGGCTGGCACAGGGTGCCCAGAGCAGCTGTGGCTGCCCCTGGATCCCTGGCAGTGCCCAAGGCCAGGCTGGACACTGGGGCTTGGAGCACCTGGGACAGTGGAAGGTGACCCTGGGACAGTGGCAGGTGTCCCTGCCATGGCAGGGGTGGCACTGGATGGGATTTAAGATCCTTCCCACCCAAACCATTCTGGGATCCAGTGATTCCATGGGCCCAAGTGTGACAAACCTGAACTGAGCTTTAGGAAGGACAGAAGCATTTATGGAGTTTGTGGGTGTCCCAGGCTTTAGGGAGCACCAGGAGTCCCTCCCAGGGGCAGTGCCAACCCTGCCCTCACACAAACACTGGGGCTGCTTTGCCCAGCCATGGCAAACACGGCCCAGGGGCAGCTCCAGGGCTGCCAGCTCACACTGGACACTGGTGTCAGGCCCCTCCATCCCACAGCCACAGGGAACCCTGCCCACAGCTCCACTTGTGCAGTCTAAACCTTGATTGTCCTGGGGGATAGACAGCTATTGGCTCAAGGGATTTGTGTTTCCAGCTCTCTCAGATGTAAGATGTTAACGAAGAGCCAGGAGCTGCATCAGCAGAACAGCTCAAAGTCCATAATCATTTCCATATCACTTTACACCTTCCCAAGCCCCTGCCAAGATCCCTCCTCTGCCACTAAATCACAAAGTGACTGCTCCTGACAAGTGACAGACCCAAAGCCACCGGTAGGAGAGGGAGAGAGAAAAAGCTATTTTCTAGTCCACTGCAGAGCTACAAATGATGAGCTGGCCCTTTTCACACAGCCCGAATTTTGTTTGCATTCCTTCCCAACAAAGCCCCCATTGAGCACGGGGAGGACGCTGGGCGGGAGGAAGCAGAATGTAGGGCAGGAGGAGGGCACGGCTGGGAGCTGCAGCTTGACAGGCATCCCACGGGGACATCCCACCCTGCAGGGACATCCCATCCCATCCCACAGGGACATCCCACCCTGCAGGGACATCCCATCCCACGGGGACATCCCACCCTGCAGGGACATCCCATCCCATCCCACGGGGACATCCCACCCTGCAGGGACATCCCACCCTGCAGTGACATCCCATCCCATCTCACAGGGACATCCCACCCTGCAGGGGACACCCCATCCCACAGGGACATCCCACCCCACAGGGACATCTTATCCCATCCCACAGGGATATCCTATCCCATCCCACAGGGACATCCCACCCTGCAGGGACATCCCACCCTACAGAGGATATCCCACCTTGCAGTGACATCCCATTCCACCCTGCAGACACATCCTACATCACCCAGCTCAGCACATCCCACCCAACACAGGCCAAGAGCAGTGGAGAAACAACTGCATTTTGCCTGTAATTCATTAATAATTGCTGTGCACACACTGCACCAGCACCACGTGTGCTCAGCTCGGGGAAGAAAAGCAGACGTGCACAAATTCATCCTCAGGCTCATCAGGAGCTGGGCAGGGAATGGAGCCCCAGGAGAGGCTGAGGGAGCTGGGAAAGGGGCTGAGCCTGGAGAAAAGGAGCCTGAGGGGGGGACCTTGTGGCTCTGCACAACTCCCTGACAGGAGGGGACAGCCAGGGGGGGTCGGGCTCTGCTCCCAGGGCACAGGGACAGGACAAGGGGAAATGGCCTCAGGCTGGGCCAGGGCAGGCTCAGGGTGGCCAGCAGCAGGAATTTCCCCATGGAAAGGGTGCTCAGGCCTTGGCAGTGCCCAGGGAGGGTTGGATCCCCATCCCTGGAGGGATTTAAAAGCCCTGTGGATGTGGCACTTGGGGACATTGGCAGTGGTGGCCTTGGCAGTGCCGGGGATGGTCTGAGAGTCCTTCTCCCATCTCACCAACTCTGTAATTCAATTCATGTGTGTTTAAGCTGCCCAGCTTTGTGCCACAGGCTCTGACAACAGCCAAGATGTTGAAGTGTGGACTCCAAGAAGAGCTCTGCATACCCGAGTTCCCGTGGCAGAACTCAGGGCACACTCCCTCCCCTCTCCTGAGGAGCAGCAGGAGGTGTGTGGATGGCCCTGCCCAGCGGTGCCACTCCCAGTGCTGCCTCACCCTGAGGAAGGTGAAGTTCTCAGTCAGAGCCACAGCACCCTCTCCAAGAGCCTCAGCTGACTATAAAATCATGGAATGGTTTGGTTTGGAACTTCAGAGCTCATCCTGTCCCACCCCTGCCATGGGCAGGGACACCTTCACTATCCCAGGTTGCTCCAAGTCCCACTCAACCTGGCCTTGGACACTTTCAGGGATGGGGATTATTATTGGATTATCTAGTCTGTACATTTATCTATAGTTATATCTGTACCTATACCTATAATTATAGATAAATGTATCTAGTCCATGAATTTATCAGCTAGAGATGAAGTCACTGTACCACCAAAAGAGAGTTCAGGTTTTGTTTGGGGTTCATTTTTTTAATAAGGTGAGGAGCCGAGGTTTTTCCTCCCGGGTGTGTATGTTTGTGTAATCCACAGGTATCCACAGAGCTGGAGTCCAGCAGTGCCACTGTCACAGGCACAAAGAGCCCCTGGCCTGGGGCTTGCTATTGTCCCTCCAAAACAAACTCTCCTGTCTGAGCTTGTGCTTCCAAAACCTCTCACACCAAGTGAAATCGCTGTCTCAGCTAAATCCCAGCACTCAGTGCTGGGGACAACACCTGGAAAAACTAACACTGAGACCCTGCTCTGTGCTGAAGGGTGAAGGAGGGAGAAAACAGCTCCTAGAACACCTCTGGAAAGCATCTGGAAATCCTCTTAAAACTATTACAGAAGTAGTGCTAGCAGTGAAGATGTTGAGCTGGTTTGGGGTGGTGCTCATCCACACTGGGCAGCTCTGAATCCCTCACAGAAGAAATGTTTTGAAAGACTTAAGTAGCAACTGAGATCATTAAGAGCTTAATTAAAAGCAGAACTCTCAGCTCTTGCCTGATGAGCTTGTGCTGGGCTTTCCTTGGAAAGAGAAAGTGGATTTACTGCCGAAGCTTTCTGACGAAATAATTAATAATTATCTTAACTGATAACTAAGGTTAAGGGCTGCCTGCTCTAGGCAAATGATACCCTGAAGCATTAAAGCTTCTTTGCAAGAGCTGCATTGTCTTCCAAGAGTTTTGAGTTCTGGACTTGACATATTTGGGCAGTTTGGTACTGGGAGGACATCAGGAGGAATTTTTCCACGGAAAAGGTGCTCAGGCCTTGGCAGGGGCTGCCCATGGGAGTGCCCATCCCTGGAGGTGTCCCAGGGAACTCCTGGGTGTGGCACTCAGTGCTCCAGGCTGGGGACAAGGTGGGGATTGGGCACAGCTGGGATTCCATGGTCTTGGGGGTCTTTTCCAAACCCAAGGATTGTGGGACTCTGCACCAAGGTTAACAAATCTCTCCTGAGACTCCCCGAGTCCCAGGATGGAATTGCTGTGTTTAGAAAGACCTGACAAAGCTCTCCACCCCCAAAATAATTTGGCAATTAAAAAAGCTCCTAGGCTCGATTATTGCTGCTGTTGTCAGTTGTCTTTTATTGCATTTTTGTTATTTAATTAAAGCATTCTGGGGCTGTCACTGGGCCCTGTGTAAGCTCCAGGCACACCTGGAGGATCCCAGCTCCACACTGACTGTAGGTATGGCACACATTGTGCTCCTGGGATTGCTGGGAGTCCTGAGGCCTCATTCCTTCACACTTTGTGAATGGGAGAGTTGTTAATTCAGGAGACAGCAGCAGTGTCCTTCTGCCTGCCCAGGCACTTTCTTCACTCAACGCAGGAATTTCCCCAAAGTGAGGCAGTAGAGACAAGGTTTATACCTTCCTGTGGCTATTAAAGTTGGAAAGGTGCAGGGAGGTGCTCCAGGCCAGGCTGGGATGGTGGAAGGTGTCCCTGCCCATGGCATGGAGCTGAGTTTTAACGTCCCTTCCAACCTAAAGCAATCTGTGATCCATTCTACGACTGAACTTCAATTCCTGCTGAACTTCAACTCCTGCAGCCCCTCCCAGCTCCTTGGGGTGTCTCCTTCCCCTCATCCACGGGACACAAGAAGGGAACAGGCCTCCATCAACAAGTGCCACTTGTAAGAACCACAGCTCTCTGAGGAGAGTATTCAGGAAAGAGAAGCTGAGGCTGTTCCCCGCCTCATCCTTTGGCAAAGGCTTGAGTGAAAGGCTGAGTTTTATCAGGGAGCCCAACTCAGCTGATGTGGGAGGCAGAGGGAAGCTTTAGGCTGGCTGGGACAAGCCTTGGCACTCATGGCAATTCCTCCTGCCATGAGGCTTTGCCACCTCTGGCAGCCAGCACAGCACCCAGCTGCAGAGAGGAGGAACCACCAGAACTGATGCCTTGAGTTTGAGCTTTGGTGTTTTTCAGGTTCTGTGGTGCCCAGGGGTGCAGCTCTGAGCTCACAGTCATCACACAGCAGGGACACAAAACAAATCCTTCTCCTGCTGCACACCAAGACAATGTTACAAATTTTCAGGCCCAAAAAACACAAACAAGGGTGGGCTGGAGGGAGGAACAAGAAGGATGGGACTACTGCATATACCTGAAGCTGTAATTGAACAATTAAACCCCAAAATGCAAATGGACCAAAACTTAAAAAAATGTGAGACCTGGTGACTGTTTGTCCATTTTGTGACCATTTTGGGTCCACCTTGGTGCAGCCCTGGCCAGGCTCTTGTGCTGCCCAAGGTGGATCCTTAAAGGCCTTTTAATAAATCTCTGCTTTATCCCCTTAGCTCTGTGCAGTCTCTGCTCCAGCTCAGCCTTCCCAAGGCATCAGAACAGGCCTCTAAAGGAGATGGAACAAACCCACGCTGTCCTCCCCCAGTCCCAACAACTTCTCTAACAGGAGGATCTCTGACCATCAGCACTTTGGGAGTTCTTCTTTCTCAGGAGAAAGCTCCAATAAAACAGCACAAGGGGTCACTAGGCAAAGTCTCAAAACTCACTCCCTGACAATGAAATGATCAAAAAGACACCAATGAGGAAACCTGAAAGCTTGGGACCACCTGCCTTCTTATAAACACTACCAGGACCTTCCAGATCCAGGTAAGGAATTGACACTTCAGGCCATGGCTGCTACTCCTCCTAACCAAACATCTATTCATCAGCAGTGAGGGACTGCAGTGCATTTGAACTGCTCCTTGTGCTCAGCCCTGACCACGTGGAGCATGGTCAGGTACCTGGGAAGGCCAGTGGGCAGAGGGAAAGGCAGCCTGATCAGCAACAAAAACCCAGGCACGGAACCAAAACAAGAAGCCTGTGGATGCTCTGGGTCTGAGAAGATGCAAACACACAGGTTTAAACCCAGCAGCAGCAGCACGAATTCTGCTCGTGCCTTTGCAGGAGGATGCCTCAGCTGCACAGCCCAGCCCACACCCTGCTCCTCCGAGCTCAAACACACTTAATCCCCTGAGTAAACAGCAGAGTAACTCGGTAAATCCAGCAGCTGCTCCTCCTCCTGCTTCAGGGGAGAGCCCTGCACATGCAGCTCACCTGCTGGGGGGTGTGTACACAGAATCCCAGCACACACATCCCTGGGAGAACACCCATTCCTGCATGGATCCTTCCTACACTTCCACATGGCCAGGAATTCTCCGAGGAAATAGAAAAAAAAAATAGCATTTCTCCAATGCCAGAATGGTTTGGGTGGGAAGGGACATGAAAACTTATCTCATCCCACTGCACGATGTGGGCAGGGTCACCTCCCACTGCCCCAGGTGGAAAAGTTTGTGCTCCATCTCCAGGCATCAAAAGCCCCTTCCAAACTGGCTTTGGGCATTGCCAGGGATCCAAGGGCAGCCACAGCTTCTCTGGGCACCCTGGGCCTTCCCAAGGGGAATATTTGGATTCCTTCCCAATATCCCTGTCCTTTGCCCACAGGAAAGCCACTCCCTGTGTCCTGGCACTGTGTGCCTGTGTCACCCAGCCACGGAGAGCACAGAAGCCACCAGGAACCTCCAGGCCCTGAACACCTGGATCAGACAAGGCCACACAAGGAGCTGCTCTGAGGCAGGTTATAAATAATGCAGGGCCCCACCACACACATTCCCAGCCCTCTCTACCACAGGCTACTCTCCCACACTACTCAGAGGCAGGCAAAAGGACTCCAGTTGATGGTACAATCTGCCAGGGGAGCTCCCTCGAAGCCTCCCAAGCTGCAGTGACTCAGGACTGCCAGGGCAGGAGGGGCAGGACCTGTCTGACTTGTTGAGACACAGAGCCCTGAGCAGAGCTGGGCCCAGGGAGCCAAAAGGCCCCAGGCAATGAACAGAGGCAGGGCAGGGCTCCCAGAGACCCTGGGTGCCAGAAAAAACCCTTTTTCTGACCTAGAGACAGGGCTCCTTGGGAGCATTTTAAACACTTTTATTCCATTTTCAGTCTCTTGAGAAAGGTGAGACGCCATCAAAATCAGAAGCCAAACTATTTCCTAATTCCAACTCATTTTAAGTGTTTTTTTGGCCTGTCAGCTTTTGCCACACAATGCTGCTAATTCTTCTAAGCCAATCATCTGTCAAAATACCCCCCGTGGGTCTTGCTACAATACATCTTTCATAGTTTAATTTCTCCAAAATATCTAGTCTGTTTGCAAGGTCATCATTTAAAACTTGTTTCTAGTTCAATTTCTCTCTCAACAACGTCTGTCCTCTACAGACAGAAGAGATCCTCTCCAGGAGGAGAGTCTGTCCTCTGTAGGATTCTCTACAAATCCCTTTCCCACACCTGGGCTCCCCCAGCCCTGGGAACACCCCAGAGAGGATCAGTCATCACAGTGACACTGGAATGGCCTCCTGGCTGTCTTTGCCCTCCTCTCCTACACCTTCAGCTCCATCATTTCTGACATCCCATCAGCAGGAGCGTAACAAAGGTCTGAGTAAACCATGATGGATGTGTTGGCAAAGCAGAAATTCAGTGAGTTCAGGTATTGCACCTCCTGTGCAGGCAGTTTTGCCCAGTGCAGAGTGTGCAGAGCAGAGCTGCAGCACAACTCACTCATCCTGCTCTGCAAGGTTTCAAGTCGTGACAGCTCAGCACTGACTGAGCACCTGCATCTGAACAAAGTCAGCACACACCTCTCATGAAGTCAAATAACACACACCTTGAGCTGAAACCGTGGGGAATGTGCCCTGAGCTCATTCACAGGACACAATCACAGAAATGTCCACGCTGGAAAAGACCCCCAAGATCACCAAGAGAAACCATTCCAGTGGTCTAAGAAAGCTCCACAATTGGGTAGGAGAAATTCCCTCCTGAAGGTGAAGGTCCTGTCTGGAGCCTGGTTTGGATCAAGCTGGGCTTGGAACAGAGTCAAGAGATTTCATTACTTGAATTCCAGCAGCCACAACTGATGACATGATCAGAGTGAACAGGTTTTTTTTCCCCAAATCCAGTCCCTGGAGCCAACCCTCCCACCCTCAGTCCATCACCCACTCACCAAACCAGCCCTTGCTCTTCCCCCTGGATTATCACCTGGGTAAACATTCCCTGCTCTATCCCAAGGTCAGCAGCCTCCCTCCAGCCACACCACGATAGCAGCAGCTACACAAAACTGCTTTTCTGGGTAACATTCATAGCAACAACAGAGAAACTCCCACGGGAATAGCTGCATCCAACTGCTGGGGATCCACAGGAGCTGCAGCATCCTGAGAATGGCTATTTTGTAGAGCAGGTATTGAGAACAGGAATTATGACCAGATGTCACTCTGTAGAGATAACTTAAGGACTCTTATCCAGTGACATTTGCTAGCATGAGCGTGTGTATCTTTAAAAAAAAAAACAACTTATTTAATTCCAGCATCTATTTTTAGGAATGCAGTAGATTCCCAAAATCCAAAAGAAGCACTTCAGCTTTTAACACAACATTTGCTAAAGTAGAGATTCTCAAACCCAAGCGTATTTCCTTTCCAAGAGGCTGCTCAAGCTCTACCAGCCCCTCTCAGAGACCCCCCCTGGCTCAGTCCTGAACCCCCCATTTCTCAGTTCTTTACAAAACTGCCCTCCCAGGCCGAGTTTCCCCAATCCCACAGCACCCCAGAGAACTTCCAAGGCTGCTGATGTAAGGCAGGACACGGGACAGGAGCAGCAGCACCAGCAGCACGGCGGCCAGATCGTCTCCTCCCAATTAATCTATTCTTAACGAAGCAGATGACAGTCCTGTGAGACAGCAGCTCCTCGGGGTGACCTACATTCCCCTCCTGGATGCATCTGTGGGCCTCAGTCACACATCCCCAGCAGGGGACAGGGAGATCTGATTTATGCAAACCAGCCCTGACCAGCCCATCGGGGACTGGCTGAATATTCCTTTTGGTGACAAATCCAGGACTCTGGCTTCTATCCCCCCCCAAATCCCAGGGTTAATCCTCCCCAGACAATAGGAGGCTGTTGTTATCCAGCCTGACCTGGTGCCTGGGAATGGTCACTTGCTGGGAATTCATCCACAGCTCCACTGCTGGAAGAATTTGGGGATCCTCCCAAACCCATCTCATATTGCCCTTGCAGCACAAATCCAATTCAGAGACAAACAGCATTCCCAGCTGCAGGATTCACAACTCCAGGAGTGAAGGAGACTTTCCTAAGTGGAAATTCCAATCTGGAAGTGCTCCTGTTGCCATCAAAGCAGCAAGGGAGCTGTGAGCAGGTGAGATCTCTGCCACTGGCCCTTTGAGGGAAGCACAGCAAATGTAGGGCACCAAAACTGTCTCACTGCAAATCTCCCTGAAACCTTCTCCGTGACAGTTTTTGAGATTTGTATTAAAAATCACAAATTAACACCTGAGGTAAGTCACTGCAAAAAGCCAGACTGCTGCCAAAAGCTCTTAAAGAATTCTTGGCAGCAATATAAAAAAAATATTACAAATATGAAGTGACCAAGGAGACAGAAGTGATGGGAGCTGCGTGTTCCCCACACAGCACCTCCAGGGGATCTCCACCTCTCCACTGCTCATCACTTAAATTAAAATATTAATCACTCCCAGAACAATCCCTGAGATCTCCTTTGTCCCACCTTATCCCCTCCAACAAGAAGTCCTTTTACCCTGGACTATTACACACTGGATACTTGCAGATGTAAATCCTTTTATCAGCTGAACTTGACTTTTTTTTTCTATAAAATACAGATTCTATCCACACATTTAGGTGTGGGAAGGCCCAGGGCTGTTAGGAAGCAGAGTATCAACAAATTCCCCAGAGCTGCTGCTCTCCAAGCAGCACTGGCCATGTTTGATGGATGGATTACTATGAAAAACGCTGTTCAAACCCACACCTGGAGTTAAAATCCAAATATTCAGGAGGTGGGAAAGGCCCTGGCACCCGTGGCCCTGCCTGAGAGGGATTTCCAAATGTCTCTTCTTCATTCAGTGATGACACAGAGGCTCTTCCAAGAGCTCCACATCAACCTCAAGTTCCAGGTCCCTCACTCCATCTGCTGCAGGTATTGATCTGGACACCAACTGTCAGTCATGAATTCGGTACTGATCTTGGCAAATAAATTTCAACTTTTCTGTGAAGTGAAGGTGACAGCTCCTCCAAGGGAGGAACTAAGGTGTGTGAGCTTAAAACCATTAGTTAGAGGTGGCAGCCTGGGGGGCTGGAGGGAAAGGACACTCAAGGGACTGAAGTTAAATCCCCAACAGCTCAAACCAACCTGTTCACAGGAAGGGATAACAGCACCCACAGCCACACCTGAGAAACTCAGAATCATTTGGGTTGGAAAAGGCCTCCAGGATCGACTCCACTCTGTGCCCAGGTCACTGAGTGCCACATCCAGGCCTTCCATGGACACTTCCAGGGATGGGCACTCCAAACCTCCCTGGCAGCCCCTGCCAATGCTCATTTTTGGGGTTAACAAACACACCCTCGGTGATTCCAGCTGGGGTGGAGGTTGTCCCACCAAGGGACAATGTGGTTCTCCCACTCTGGCAGAGGCAAGGCAGGGGACCTGGGAGCTGCAGTTGCTGCAGCTGTGCTGGGAACACTCCAGGGAATGCTGATCATGTCCCACAGCAGTCACCTGATGGCCAGGGCAGTCCCCAGGCCTCAGCCAGTGGGCCAAGGCTTCGTGGCACAGTTTGGATCTGCTGGTTTGATTCCTGAACCAGCACTCTCTGTATCAGTGCCTGGGCAAAGTCCAGCAGATAACCAGGCCCAGGAGCATTTCCCATGAAATGGAGCATTTCCCATAAAATGGAGCATCTCCCACAAAATGGAGCATGTCCCACAAAATGGAGCATGTCCCAAGTGCTGGGACAGTCACTTCCAACAGCTCAGAATCCAACATGTTGGACTCCAGCGTGCACTGAGCAGATGTATTCAAGGCACAGCTGCCACAGGTTTTGGGAGCAGTGAGCACATCTGGCATCCCAGCCATGCAGGTGAACACTGGGATCCCAGACAACAACTGAGGTGCAGAGAGAACTCCAGAATTTTTTGGGCTGGAGATCCTCCAGTCCAACCAGAGCCACCTGAAACATCTCCAGAGCCTCCCTGGGCAGCTGCTCCAGGGCTTGGTCACCCTCCATGGACAGAAGCTCTTCCCACGTGGAGGAGGAACTCCTCATGTTCCAGTTCCTGGCCACTGTTCCTTGTCCTGCCACTGGCACCACTGAGCAGAATCTGCCACCATCCCCCTTGGAAATCCCTGTGTGCACAATCACTGTGGGGTCACCCACAGGGACTGGGGCCACTGCACTAAGGGAACCTCCTCATCCTCTCCTCCCCAGCTGCCCTCAGCTCACAAACATCAGCACAACTTTGGTCCAGGGAGGTCTGACTTACCCACTCTCCCTCCAGGGAAGGAGTCTCAGAAGTCACATGAAAGTACAGTTCAAATCTCTGTGTGAAAAACCATCTCTGTGCAGAAAGAAGGCTCCAGGTTCCTGCTGACACCACCTACACTGTCACTAAGGTCCCCGAGACCACAGCTTCAACACAAGCAGTTATTTCTTCCAGAAAAAAGAAATTTGATCATTTTGTTATTCCAGCGGCTCAACCTTACACAAGGCTCCCACAAACAAAACAAAAGAAAATGAACAAAGGAACTATTTTAGTGATGTTTTATGCATACCAAGAGACAAGAGAGACAATAAGGTTTTTATTCATAAGGTACTAAGGGGAAAAAAAAAGGAAATGAAGCTCGAGCAAGAAACAGAACTTCCTTCAGAGCTGTTCCCATGCAGCAGTAACCTCTGCTCAGTGTCAGTTAATTCCAGGTTTGAGGGCTGATTTAATTCCCTGCCATTACATCTTTCATTTTCCAATAGACTCAATTATCTCTGCTCCAGGCACCTTCAGCAGCCCCTGTTTTTAGGGAGGGCATCACAACGAAGCAGCTGCATCTCCTCATGAATCCCACTGTCAGGAGCCCACCAGGTCCCACAGCCCAAATCACAGCAGGGAGAAGTCTGGACTCCAGACAGCCCAGCCTGCAATTGGAATTCTACTCTAAACCACCAAGGACATGAATTAAATATGTTCAAGTTCAATTACAGCCAATTAAATCAGTTTTCATGCGTGTCTCACCCTACTTAAGCTATATTTGTTAGCTAGAAAATAAATACAGTACATGAAGCTGCTTTCACAGAGACTGCTATTTATGAAACACAGAATTTGTCACTACTTTGCTGCAATGGTAAATTTTGCCCTCAAATTACATAAAAATAAAATTCAAGTTAACACTTCTCCTGACTAATTTATACTCAGCAGATGGACAAGACAGATAATACATAAATGAAGGGAAGTGAATTCATTCAGAAAAGCTTCAGCAAAGAGGAGGTGCTGTGTTGGGGAGGTCATTAAAGGATTCAGCCACTCAATTCCCTGTCACGGAATCACTGAATCCCAGAATGGATTGGCTTGGGAAGGATCTCCCAGCTCATCCTTGTTCCATGGGCAGGGACACTTTTCCCTGGGCCCCAAAAGGACACACAGAGTGAGTTACTGCTGGAAAACCTGTCTGTGTTCTTCCAAGCACAGAACAATCCCATTATTTCTGTGAGTGTCCCACGCCAGGCTGCCCAGAGCAGAGTTCTGTCACTGCTGGCACCAAGCACACGCTGCCATCGAGGAGACACCACCCCACATGTGACCTCACATCATCCCTGCTCACAAAGGGCTGGGGACAGGCTGGGAGCTTCCCTGCCTGGGTGACATTTCCACCAGGGAATGGCTGCTGAAGGACACACCTGTGCCCTCCACAGTGTTGTGGCCAGTGCTCCTGCAGGATGTTGATCCAACACTCAATACACTCCACAGGGATTAACCAACAGCTGCCACATCACTGGGGGTGCTCCCAGTGACCAAACAGCAACTCACTCATCAGAAAAACCCCTCCATTACTGACCCCTCAGCAGCAATAAAAAGCACAACAGCAGGTTCTGATCTTTGGTTTACACCAAGTTCTAGGGGTCTAAGGCAATTCCTACATCCCAGGGAATGGCACAATGTGACCATGAGAGATCCTGCAGCTCCCAGCTCTTGGAGGTCAAGTATTGGAACACCAGATGTTTCCACACAAGCTCTAAGTTCTCCAGCAACTGAGGAGTGGCAGAGCTTTCAAGTTCATCAGCAGGGAAAAACCTTGAAATAAAGGCCCATTGTTATGATATTGCCCCAAAGCATCACATTTATCAGGAAGTTTTATCACTTTTTTCAGCTGTTATTGATACTGGAACAGTCTCATTAAACTCACAGAACAAAGCCTGATAAACAGGAATCATGTGCCTTTGAAACTGTGGCAACAACTGGAAGAATTTCACACAACACACTTGGAATCAAAATTTTTTGCTACCCAAAACACTGGCATCTCCTGAGGCAGCACTGGAGGCTGAGACTCATTTGGATTTTTCAGTTTGCTGTATTCTACAGGAAGGTTCACAGAACCTCAGAGTGGTTTGGGTGGGAAGGGACCTTCCAGAAACTCCAGTGTCACCCCTGCCATGGCAGGGACACCTCCAACTGTCCCAGGGACACCTCCCACTGTCCCAGGTGCTCCAACCCCAGTGTCCAGCCTGGCCCTGGGCACTGCCAGGGATCCAGGGGCAGCCACAGCTGCTCTGGGCACCCTGTGCCAGCCCTGCCCACCCTGCCAGGGAACAATTCCTGCCCCACATCCCATCCAGCCCTGCCCTGGGCACTGGGAAGCCATTCCCTGTGTCCTGCCCCTGCAGCCCTTGTCCCCAGTCCCTCTGCAGCTCTCCTGGAGCCCCTTTAGGCTCTGGGTGTCCCCACTGGTGCTGCCTGAGCCTGTGCTGAGGACAAAAGGAGGCCAACACTGACTGTAACATGGAAAACTTGATCTGGGTATTGGGGAACAGTTGTGCTGCAGGTGGTGTGTGACAGGAGCAGAAATGCAGAGAGGTGCTGGCACTGCAGTCATCAGACAACCCAAATTAACACAGCCCAGCTGTGAGGTGCCAGCCACAAAGTCTGTGCTCCACGGGCTGCCTCAGCCTCGCTGCAGGTCCAGGACAGGACCTGAGGTGGGGAGCCCATCTCCCTGAGTGTCAGAGCTGCTCTGGATCCCATCAAAAGCCCTGCAGCCAGGGGAGATTCCTGCTGGATGAGGTCTCCTTATCATCCTCAGAGCTTCTGATAGTGGCCACCAGCTTTGAGTGAGCCTCTAACCCTGCAGCTGAGGGAGAGGCAGAAGGAGCAGGGGACAGAGGTAGGGTGAGATGTCCTGCTCTGAGCAAGTGCAGGTGCTGTCAGAGGTGACACAAGGGCTGTCAGCGCTGTGGTTTGGCACCCTGGGGCCAAACTGCTCCAGCTGCTGGCAGAGCTCTGCTGCAACCTCAGCCCTTTTCCTGCAGACCCTGATGTTGTTCTCTGACACAGTCCGTGCTTGGACTGGAGCTTGGAACAACCTGGGACAGAGGAAGGTGTCCCTGCCCAGGGGAGGGAGTGGAATAAGATGAACTGAAATGTTCCTTCCAACCCAATCCATTCTGTCATTCCATGACCCAAACCCAGGCAGCTCCATCTCCTGCTGTATGGCTGGGTCAAGGTCTTGAGCACACTGGGACACATCCCTGAGGCTGGGGACACATCCCTGAGGCTGGGGACACTGCCCTGAGGCTGGGGACACATCCCTGAGGCTGGGGACACTGCCCTGTAGACACTTCCCTCAGCTGAGCAGACACTGCCAGTCTAATGCTGCTGCAGGTGGAGTTTCTGAGCCCCTCTGACAGAACACACAACATTTCTGCTCACTGAAACAGGAATGAGATGCAGCAGACTTCCTAGAGAACTCAAATTCCTGGTCCATGCTGTCCTGGACACACCAACAGGAAGCACAAATCCCGAAGAAGAAGACAGGAGTTGCCTCTGCTTTCGCCAGAGAGTTGTGTAACAAAACAATTAACTAAGTAACTTTGTTGTTTACTGGGAAGATCAAAAAGTCCCTGGAGATGAAAGCACTTCCCAGCACACTCAAGGAATGAGGAGCACTGGAGGGACTCCTCTAACCAGCAATGAGACAGCTGTGCTGAGGCTCCACACCTCCAGTGACAGAGGCACACGCACGTCCTGCCACGTGCCCAGAGGTGGAGGTGACAGCTCAGCTTCTAAGGAGCTCCTTCTGCCACAGCAATCCCACTTGGAGAAGGAAGAGGAGAGGATGGATGAGGCACAGCCTGCAGCAAGCCTTGGGAGGGGTGAAATCAAGGAACTGGAAGCTTGTAGGGACTGCTACCAGCATTCCAATGACCCCAGTTCACACATTTATTCCAGATCTGCAGTAACAAAGGGGCAGTGGAAGCAGTGCCCTCAGGGAAGTCACCTGCCAGGGATGGATTTGGTGGTGAGGAAGAGCAGGGACCATGGCACGGCTAGAAAGGCAGGAGAGGACACCTGGCACATAAATACATCACACCAACAGCTGAGTTCCTATGTCCAGGTGCCCAAAGTCAGTAACTGAGCACCTGAAGGGAAATGGAAAATCACATTTACTGCACAAGATCACAATGCTGGCGAGACCCACTTAAGATAAAATCATCCCAGGGGCAGAGTAACTTATTTGGGACCAGGTACAACGTGTTGTCAGGAAACAGAGGCAAGAGTGTCCTCTTCTAAGCTGCAGATGAGCCATGACAGAGCCCAGCTTTCCTGAACTTTTCATAAATCCAGTGTGTGGATTTATGGAAAGCTGGATTTACCCTGACCCAGCTCAGGTCCACCATCCACCTGGACACACTGAGGTGACACCTGAACTTACCAGAGCACCATCCAGCTTTGGAGCCATGGCTTTTAAGGGTTCTGAAGGTCAGATCTCAAGCCAGGACAGCCACCCCAAGCACAATACTGATCCCAGCCCCTCAAGGACCAAAGGAACTCCCAGGACACACAGCAGCAGCATGCCACACCACAGGCATGGTTTTGGGAAGAGACCATCTCCAGCACTCCTCCTAGTCCAACAACACCTTCAGTGAATCCAAACATGAAAGCACATCAGTTTCAGAAGCATCCTTGAGGAGGAAAAAGCTGTACAGCTATGGATATCACTGGGGAAATTCCACACCCATGGGCTCTCAAGCAAGCAGGGATCTCTCCAGGAGCATTAAGTCACATTTTGGAAATGCAAGACACAAACGGGTGTTTCTCCTCCAGGTTACAGAGAACAGTCACAATCCCAGTGGGAGAGAAAGCCTGGAGTTGTTTTAGCTACAGAACAGAACCAAAACATGCAGAGACTTTAGTTAAACCCACACAAGACTTGTAGTCAAACCCACACAGAAAGGAAAACCCACACAGCTGAGCTGCACCGAAACACCAGACGTTCAAGACAACTTGCAAGAGCAGCTCTGGTCTCTTCCCTCTTCTCCAGGGCCAGCCAGAGAATTCCCTCAGCACCAGGAATCTGACAAGCTGGTTTTTCACAAAGCATTTCTGAAGTACCTCACCCCCTCACAAGAGTTACACAGACCGAGGCTGAAATCCTTCTCTACTTTGTGCCATCAAAAAAATCATGGAGCAAAGCAGGTCCTGGCTGCCACTGCCAGAGGATCTGTGCAACCTGCTCCTGTGTCCTGTCTGGGCATCTCTCAGGCTCAGGTGGGATGAATTTTCCTGGCAGAGCAGCTCTCTGCCAGCCACCATCCTTCTGGAGGTTCTCCAGCTCAGGAACAGGCAGGGACACGCTGGTTTTCCATGCTCCAGGGAGGAGCAGCAGGGAGTGAGCTGTGGGCACTCGGGGTGGGGAGGCAGAGCCCACACCCTGCTCCAGGGCTGCAGGGACACGGAGTGGGGCCTGCCAAGGCAAAAGCCCTCACAGGCAGCAACATCTGCCTAAAAGCCTTCCAGTCAGGGTTGATTCTTCCTAGCCTCTGATGAGGTTTTCATCAATAGGATCTCAATCGATCCCGTAATTAAATATCAGTATTGATCTGAAGAGTGGGAAAGATCAAGTGTTTTCTCAGGATAAAGAGAATTGATGAATCACAGGATGGTTTGGGTGGGAAGGACCTCAAAGCCCATCCCATTTCACATCCTGCTATGTGTAGGAACACCTTTTACTATCGCAGGGGGCTCCAAATCCAACCTGGCCTTGGGCAGTTCCAGGGATGCAGGGGCAGCCACAGCTTCACTGGGAAACCTGTGCCAGGGCTGTCCACCCTCACAGGGAAGAAAATCTTCTGCAAGAGCATAACAGATTTTCTTCTGAAAGACATAAACCAAGGAGTCAAGAGGAAATCACTTCTCTGCACCCCCCAGTTGTGTTTATCACTCAACAAGACACTAAAAACTAATCATTGGCTACTTAAAACAAAGGCTGTGTTCCAGCTTATGAGTTCATGGACAAGTCTCTACCAACACCAACAGACATTTTGTTTGGCCTCTGGAAACTTACAGCTCATACAGCCTGTCACAAGGAGCTACAGGCTTGTGCTCCAAATCTGAACACACATTACCCCAGAAAACAGCAGTGACTTCCTAACTCCTCATCGCTGCTGCTGCTGAAGTGAGAGCTCAGTCCCCTCCTGGAAACAGCGCTGGCTGAACTGGAGCAGCCAACCCGGGCACTCTCCTTCCCCTGCAGGGCTCCTGCTGGTGCTCAGCACATTCGGGGAGCAGCTGCCCATCAGCAGTGTGTCAGTGCAAGGACAGGGGAGCAGCAGGGCTGCCAGCACAGGACTGTGCCCAAGGAAGCAGCTCCGCAGTGTCCGTGTCCCTCCTGGAGCAGCTCTGCCCCAGGCACCCACAGCACCAGGACAGGAGCCAGCCCAGTTTGGGGTTGTCTCATACTGGGAGCAGGGAAAGGCAGGCTGCAACTGCTGCCAAGGGGGTTGTTAATGTGGAACTGCAACCAGAAAGGGAATTTTCATGGGGAACCTTGAGAGCCCCTGTGCTGGCACTGCTGGGGCACCTCCAGTGCTGGGGACAGCTCTGGGCCCCTCCTGACAAGAGACACCTGCAGGGGCTGGAGCGTGTCCAGGGCAGGGAACGGAGCTGGGCAAGGGAATGGAGCCCCAGGAGAGGCTGAGGGAGCTGGGAAAGGGGCTGAGCCTGGAGAAAAGGAGCCTCAGGGGGGACCTTGTGGCTCTGCACAACTCCCTGACAGGAGGGGACAGCCAGGGGGGGTCGGGCTCTGCTCCCAGGGCACAGGGACAGGACAAGGGGAAATGGCCTCAGGCTGGGCCAGGGCAGGCTCAGGGTGGACAGCAGCAGCAATTTCCCCATGGAAAGGGTGCTCAGGCCTTGGAAGTGCTCAGGGAGGTTTGGATCCCCATCCCTGGAGGTGTCCCAGGAATTCCTGGATGTGGCACTCTGCTCTTTGGGACAAAGTGAGGATCACTCACAGCTTGGACTGGCTGGGAGGACTCTTCCAGCCTCCCTGATCCTGGAATTCTGAGTACAAGCACCACCTACTCTGCTGTTTCCATGTCCCCTGCTGCCCTATCACTCCACCAGCACAGATCTGGAGGGTAAAGTAAGGAGCCCCTCAGGGAACTGATCCAGCTCAGCTGAAAAAACAGCCACGTTACACAAAGAAGTTTCCAGCCAGCTCAGTTCCTCAGCTCTTCACCACAGCCATCCCCAGGTTCTCATCAGCTCTGTGAGGCGTGTGCAAAACTGCTGCTCATTATTCACTGCCCTACATGAGAAAAAAAAAATCCCCCAACACTCGCACACAAAATCCCCAGAACACCCCACCAAACAAAACCAAAACCAAAACCAAAGCACCCTCCTCGTACAGTATCACACAAGCCCAGCTCCCTCTGTAACCCTTCTCCTGGGTGTCCCAGCAGGCAGAGGAGAGGACAACCCCTCTCCAGGCCAAACAATACTTGTCCAACCTCCAGCAGCCAAGAGCCCAGGGATTCCAGAGCTCCAGCCTGCATCCAGAGCACTGCATCCAACTCCCAGCTCCAGATTCACTTCCATTTTCTACTTTCATTCTGAACCCACTCATCTTTTCCCCTCCAGAATTCCCCTGGCAGCCAGTTCTGCAGCACAGCCACCTCCAAGTGGAAATGACCCTGGCCTCTCCTGCTGCCTGAGGGCTTCAGGTCATGGAAGTGACTGAGCAGGAGTTGGGATCAGTTATTTGCTGGGCCAGGGTTTATTGGGATTTTTCTTTGGTTAATTCATCTGCTCCATGTCAGGAGTCAGAAGCAGACTGAACCCACAACCTGGGCACAACACGAACACAACTCACAGCTCCTGCTGCTGCTCCTGTAGGTAGGATACAAAAAAAAGGGATACAGTCATGGAATGCTTTGGGTGGGAAAAGCTTATCCCTTAAAGCTCATCTCATTTCACCCCCTGCCACGGGCAGAGAGATCTTCCACTAGAGCACATTGCTCCAAGTGCTGCCCAGCCTGGCCTGGAACACCTCCAGGGATGGGACATCCACAGCTTCTGGGAACAGGGAAACCAGCACTTCCCACTGTTGCACTAACCCTTTTTTCATTTGAATCCTGAAATTACTTGGTTTTCAGACTTCATTGAAACCCCTGCACAGCAACAGCATCTTCACCATTCAAACCACCACTAGTTTCCTAAAATCTGGCAAGTTTTTTCCCATTCTTTACCTGGGGATCCTTCCTTCTGTCTGACATTAATATGTCACAATCCTGAGGGAAAAAATTCTCCTAGGATGCACAAAAAAATTGGATTTACTACTTGAGGAGTCTTGAGGACTAATTTTTAACAACTTCACTGCTTCAATGTGCCAATATGAAGCCATGTGAAAGCAAGTGGTTCCAACTCAAACCCACTTCTAACAAAAGCAAAAGAAATAATTAAAAAGTAATAATTCATCCAAATAGTTCTTCTGAACTTTCACGTTTAAAATAACAGTTTTGCACACTCATAGCACAGCTTTGGCTGTGCTCAAAACAAACCAAACCTCAAAAATCAGTGTGTTTTTTTTATCTCTGGATTTGTAGATTTGCAGTCAGGTGAGCAGAGCTCAGGAATACAACACACAGCTGCACTTCCAGGAGGAATTAAGCTCCAAGGAAGTTTTACCTCCATCAGGAGCACTGGGAGGGAATCTCCCAATACTCACACCCCCTTTGTTCTCCTGAGCTGTAAAGGAGATTTCATGGGAAAACATTTTTTTTTGTGACTCATCTTCATTTGCATTGGACTTAGTCAGACAACAGTGATTACATGCTTAGGCTCAGTTCTGGCATTCAGATTTTTCAGCAGCCAGAAGAGTCTCCCCTCCTTCCCTCCCTACCTGTCCCCAGGTGCCAAAGGCTGGACCCTCAGGAGCACCACCAAGTGTGCACAGCTCCTTTATGGATCCTTCAGCCACAGCTCACTTCAAACCACCAACAACTTGACACACTGAACGCCAATAAAAAAGATATTAAAAATTAAAATCTCAAGGATATGCTGCCTGGAAGTTACTTATCCTAATGCTTTTAACATTCAAAATAAAGACAATCTGCTGGTAGCAGGAGCTGCAGCAGGGAGAGCACTACAATGAGGAGGAGCTCTGACCCAGCCAGGAGCATCCCTAGAGCACGACTGACAAATCACCACAGTCCTCAAAACCAAAGAGCATAAAAAGGAGTTTTGCACGGGAAAATGGCTGAAGAACAGTTGAAATTTAAAACGGTTTGTGATGGATTAAACCTTCCAAGATTCATTCCTTTTTGTACCTGCAAAGAGCAGGGCAGTGCTGGAGGCTGAGGCTCTGCTCCCTCCAGGGAGGTTACCATGACTCTGGGATTTCTTGCAGAAATGCCATCTGGAATATTTATAGTGCCTGAGTTGGGGCACTGAAATCACTCACGCTGGCACCTGGGCACATCCAGGAGCTTAACTGCTGCTTTAGCAGGAAATATTCGACTGGAGTGACTCAAAGTGAGAGTGAGAGTATGTCCAATTACAGGGACAGTGAGTTAGACCCCAGCAGCCATCACGGATCAGGATTAGCCAATGTGCAAAGATGAAATGTGAAGAGAACAGGAGTTACCACTGTGAAACAGAAATGTTCTATTCATGTGTCTTCCCTCACATCTCCACACAGAGGTTTGGTTTCAGAGAATTAAAACCTCTTCCCCAAGCAGGCTCCTTAGACAGAGACCAGTTCCAATATTCCCAGAGATCTTTCTTTTCCTTATAAATTAAAGTCTGAGCCTTCTAGTGTTTGAAGGGAAGATACAGAAGAGCTCAGAGGGACTGGGGACAAGGGCTGCAGGGACAGGACACAGGGAATGGCTTCCCAGTGCCCAGGGCAGGGCTGGATGGGATGTGGGGCAGGAATTGTTCCCTGGCAGGGTGGGCAGGGCTGGCACAGGGTGCCCAGAGCAGCTGTGGCTGCCCCTGGATCCCTGGCAGTGCCCAAGGCCAGGCTGGACACTGGGCTTGGAGCACCTGGGACAGTGGCAGGTGTCCCTGGGACAGTGGGAGGTGTCCCTGCCATGGCAGGGGTGGAACTGGGTGGGATTTAGGGTCCTTTCCATGGCAGGGGTGGCACTGGGTGGGATTTAGGGTCCTTTTCATGGCAGGGGTGGCACTGGGTGGGATTTAGGGTCCTTTCCATGGCAGGGGTGGCACTGGGTGGGATTTAGGGTCCTTTCCATGGCAGGGGTGGCACTGGGTTGGATTTGAGGTCCCTTCCCACCCAATCCAGTCTGGGATTCCACGAACCAGTCCCTACAGCCCCCATCAAACACTCCAGGATATCTCACATGTATTCCAGGCTCCTGGTGGCGCTCTGAGCAAACCCAGAGGCAGGGATCAGAGCTGCTGGGGTTATTCAAACACAGGAGAGCCTCAGCCAAGGATCCAGTCACTCTCTGTGTACACAAGGGCTTTGCAAACCACATTTCCTTGTTGCTACAGGTCAAACACTCCACCGGAGGTTTTCCCCGAAACTCTGCTCTTCCTGCTGCAAAACCAAGCAGAGCTGCAGGGCTGGGATTTCCCAGAGCAGGGATGCCCATGGAAAGCCCCTCTCCAGGCTCCTGGAGTGCCACTGCTGCTGCAGGGCCAGCCTGGGGAAGTGTGAGAGCTGCTGTCACCTGTGGGAATCTGAAATCCCATTTTCAGCCAGACTGCTGCAGCAGCTGGGAATAATGCAGAGAGAATGGAGTGCACCTGGATAACTCAGGTATTTGGACTCTTCCCTCAAGGATGGGCTGTTTTCCCAAGGTGCTAATGGAGAGTTTCCCTTTCAGCTGAGGTTGTCTGCACAGGACAGCTCCCTCCAGGTTTCCACATCAATTTATGGAAGGACTATGGGAACAACACATTTAAGGCATCTTTGGGCAGTTAAACGCCACACAAAAAAATCGATTTGTACCCCAACACCTGCCAAATCCCACGGCGAAGACACAAACCTGACACACCAAATAGTAACCAAAGGGTGTACACAGCTACCATCACCAGAACTTCAGCTCAGAATTCAGGGAATAAAACACCTCCTCCTCCCAGTTCAGGCACTCCAGAAACCAACAGCCCCTGGTGTGACTGGTGGGAAACACTCCCAAAATGAGCACGTGCACAGTTCCTACTCAGCTTGGTGCTACTCCTCCTGAAAGCCCCAAAACTGCAGAGTCAGACCAACAATTAATGCTAATCACCAAATTCCTAATTATTAAAAGCACGAGTTGTCTGGAGCAGGAGCCACTGTGCGCCCGCTGACTTCTCAGCTATGACGTTGACTATTTTTAACTTTGGGAATTGGAATAAACCTTCCCAACGAACTCCAAAGGCAAGGAATGTCATGTGATCCCAGCGAGGAGCTGCCAGGCAGTGCCAAAATACACCCTGGCCACAGCAGCAAACCCATCTGGCCTCCCAGAGCCAGGGGATGCCACGGGAAGGGAAAACATTTACAACTCTCTCACAGTCCCCCAGAAATTCAGCCAAACCAGGAGTTGAGGCCCTAAGAGGTTTGAGGCACTAACTTTCTGGACACTTAGTTGTCACAAAGATACTTTCTTTCACTTTAAATTTCCCAAGCCTTGCTTAAGAGAGTGCTTTTAAGTGTTAACAGACTGAAGTGCAATTTTGGGGTGATGTTTCAACACGGATGAGGAAGTGCACGGGGGTGAACTCACACCCAGCCCTAAGATCTACACTGACACTCCAGGTTCCCTCAGTGAACAGCTGCATGACCAGTGATTTAAGGGATTTAGAGCAAACACATAACTCAGATCCAGTTCAAACCCCACAATATAATTTTTTTATCCAGATATGGGTATCAGCACACATTACACCAGTGGGTGCTGCAAGAAAGCTGAGACAAGGAATTACCCTTAATTTCCAGAGCCAGTCACCAAGAAGGTGAGAAGCTGCTGACCTGAACTCTCCATCTGCAAAACAAGATGTTCAAGAGAAGGCAAACGAAATCCTGCGACACACCTAGGCTGGAAGGATACTGGGTAGCAGGCCTGTCCCACGGCACGGAAAAGGCAAAGACACATGCCCCTTGCAAGATGTCAGAGCGGCTCCACCTTGCTCAGGAGCTGCTCTGCGAGGAAAGGGGTGACAGGAGCCCGGCCAAGGGGGGAAGGACAGCTTTGCTGGGCGAGAAAACAGACCCCACCCACGAGCGCGATCGTTCCTGAGCCACATCCACCGCGGTGCAAACATGGGAACGGGGATCCCAGCGCCCTGCCGCCCGCAGGGACGGGGATTAACGCTGATGGAAGGGGCCAGGTGGGCTCCGGCGGCTGGCACAGGGCGTGGGGGACGAGCTGCCAGCGCTGCCCCCGCGGGGGGAACAGCGAGGGTCGCTCAGGGTCACCCAGAGCCGAGGGAGGCACCGAACCCAACCCAACCCAACCCAACCCAACCCTGCCCTGCAGCGGCGTCGGGCGGCACCGCGTCCTGCGCCAGCCCACGGCACCGGGACGGGCTGGGGACACAAGGGGTGACACGGGAACGGGGTGACACAGGAAGGGCCTGGAGGGACACAAGGGTGTCCCCGGGGAGGGTACAGGAGTGGGGCTCGGGGGTGACACACACACACGGAGCTGGGGGTCCCTGGGGGGTGAAGGGATTCTTGATGGGTCCCCGGGGGGCTGGAGATAATCCAGGGGATCCCTGGGGGGTGACATGGGTGAACACCGGGGGTGACACAGGAACGGAGCTGCGGGGTTACGGCGGTGGGAAGCGGCCCCGCTGGGCAGAAAAAGCACTGACCGATGGTGGAGATGAAGGTGGTGTTGAAGGCATCGTCGGAGAAGCGGAAGAGGACGCAGGTCTTGCCGACCCCCGAGTCCCCGATGAGCAGCAGCTTGAAGAGCAGGTCGTAGGTTTTCTTCGCCATGGGGGAGGGCGCGGCGGCCGCCGCCGCCCCTCCTCGCCGCCTCCTTCACCGGGCCCGGCCGCTCCCGAGGGCGGCGGCGACGGCGGAGGACGAGGAGGAGGAGGAGGAGGAAGAGGACGAGAGCGAGGAGGAGGAGGAGGAGAAGGAGGAGGAGGGGGCCCACAAAATGGCTTCCTGTGGCGGGGCGGCCTCGAGCGCTCCCCGCGCCCGCGGCTCCTCACGGGGAGGCGGCGGCGCCCGCCCACATAACCCCGCGCTCGGCCCGGCTCGGCTCGGCTCGATGGGCCCCGGTTCTTCCCGGCCCTTCCCGGTTCTCCCGCGGGGCTCGCGGCGGCTCCTCAGAGGCGCTGCCGAGGCTGCGCGCGCCGCCTCCCCCGCCTCGCGCACCGCGCAGGCCCGGCGGGGGCGCGCGCGCGCACGCCGCTCTGACGTCACCCGCACCGCCGCACCGCCCGGTGACGTCACCGCGCGGCCCCCGGAGCCGGGGTTTGTCTTGTGGGGGGTTTGTGCTTCGGTTCGCGGCCCGGGCCCGTCCGGAGATGGGCAAGGCCCAGGAGCGAAAAATGCCGTGGGGTAGAACGGGGCCAAGTGCTGGTGCTGCACTGGGGTCGGAACAAAGCCTCGGATCGATCCAGGCTGCGGATGAGCAGAGGGACAGCAGCTCTGCGGAGGACTTGGGGTGTTTGTTGGTGGCTGAGGGGCTGGACATGCCCTGGCCCTGGAGCCCCTCGTATGCTGGCCTGAGCCCCTAGCATGGGCAACAGTAATGGAGAGGATTCTGCCCCTTTGCCCCTGTGCTCAGGTGAGAGCCCACCTGCAGAGCTGCCCCAGCCCTGGGGACAACAGCACAAGGAGCTGGAGCTGCTGCAGAGAGTCCAGAGGAGCCCACGGAGCTCTAGAGAGCTGGGGGTGCTCACCTGGACAGGAGAAGCTCCAGGGAGAGCTCAGAGCCCCTCCAGGGCCTAAAGGGGCTCCAGGAGAGCTGCAGAGGGACTGGGGACAAGGGCTGGAGGGACAGGACACAGGGAATGGCTCCCTCCGGCCAGAGGGCAGCGCTGCATGGGATTTTTGGGACCAGTCCTCCGACATTCCTCCCTCTGCCTCGCTCAGGTGCGATCTCTCCCCGCGGGTCCGCAGAACCCCCGAGTGATGACGTCATCGGCGGCTGCCGGCCCCGCCCTTGCGCTGGGGAAAGCCCCGCCCCCTCCATGCAGTCTCCGTGCTCCCATTGGCTGCTCTCTCCTCCTCCCCCTGACGGAGAGTGACGTCATGGCGGGGGGGCAGAGCGCGGCCGCGGGCGGGGCAGGAGGCGCCCCCTGGCGGCGCAGGCGTGAGGGGGCAGAGAGCCCTGAGGGGATTCCGGCGGGAGCGGCGCTGGAAACCGGAGACTGCGGAATTGTGGAGAGGTTTGGGTGGGAAGGGACATCAAAGCCCATCCAGTGCCACCCCCTGCCATGGCAGGGACACATGCCACTGTACCAGGGCAAAGGCTCCAACCCCAGTGTCCAGCCTGGCCTTGGGCACTGCCAGGGATCCAGGGGCAGCCACAGCTGCTCTGGGCACCCTGTGCCAGCCCTGCCCACCCTGCCAGGGAACAATTCCTGCCCCACATCCCATCCAGCCCTGCCCTGGGCACTGGGAAGCCATTCCCTGTGTCCTGTCCCTGCAGCCCTTGTCCCCAGTCCCTCTGCAGCTCTCCTGGAGCCCCTTTAGGCCCTGGAGGGGCTCTGAGCTCTCCCTGGAGCTTCTCCTCTCCAGGTGAGCACCCCCAGCTCTCCCAGCCTGGCTCCAGAGGGGCTCCAGCCCTGGAGCAGCTCCGTGGATTCCTCTGGACTCTCTGCAGCAGCTCCAGCTCCTTGTGCTGTTGTCCCCAGGGCTGGGTCAGCTCTGCAGGTGGGCTCTCACGTGAGGACAGGGGCACAATTCCCCCTCCCTGCTGCCCACACTGGGAGATTAGCTCAGGACTGGGGGATTTCCAGGTGCCAGCACACACGGCCAGAGTGTGTCCAGCCTCTCATCCACCAGCATTCCCAGGATGAGCTGGAGGGGATGGCTCAGGTGCTGACTCAGCACGAGGAGCCCAAGGACCTCCTGCACCTGATGTGTTTGCAATGGAGACTTTGGAAACCTGGACACCAGGAATTCTCTCACAGCTCCTGCTCTTCCTACACAGGGGAGCAAACTTTCTTGCAAGAGCCATGCTGTGGAGCCACCGCTGAAGGCACTGGATATTCTGGAGACAGATTCTGCACAGACCCAACGCTCCTCTCATGTTGGATCCTAAACTGTCCCATGGTATGATCCAGCATTCTGCCAACTGCAATTTGCTGTCATAATTAAGTATCCTGCTGTCAGTAATTTCCCACTGTTTGCAGGATGAGTTAACTCATGAGGGGTTGAAAGGCTGGAAAAGGCTCGGGGGGAGCTGTGCTAGTGGCTGGACAGGAGCCCAGGGGTGCCCAGATGGGCAGGAGGCCACTGGCCCCTGGGCTGTGCCAGCTCTGGGTGGCAGCAGGGCCAGGGCAGTGCCCGTCCCCTGTGCTGGCACTGCTGGGACACCTCCAGTGCTGGGGACAGCTCTGGGCCCCTCCTGACAAGAGACACCTGCAGGGGCTGGAGCGTGTCCAGGGCAGGGAACGGAGCTGGGCAAGGGAATGGAGCCCCAGGAGAGGCTGAGGGAGCTGGGAAAGGGGCTGAGCCTGGAGAAAAGGAGCCTCAGGGGGGACCTTGTGGCTCTGCACAACTCCCTGACAGGAGGGGACAGCCAGGGGGGGTCGGGCTCTGCTCCCAGGGCACAGGGACAGGACAAGGGGAAATGGCCTCAGGCTGGGCCAGGGCAGGCTCAGGGTGGCCAGCAGCAGGAATTTCCCCATGGAAAGGGTGCTCAGGCTTGGCAGTGCCCAGGGAGGGTTGGATCCCCATCCCTGGAGGTGTCCCATGAATTCCTGGATGTGGCCCTCAGTGCTCTGGGCTGGGGACAAGTTGGGGATCGGTCACAGGTCTGGGAGCTCTTTCCCAACCTCAGGGATTCTGTGAAAAGGTTTCCCAGAGGCTGTGCCCATCCCCAGGCCCAGCTCTGAGCACAGAGCAGGGTGTGTGCCCTGGGTGCTGTGCTGGGTGTGCTGTGCTGGGTGTGCAGGCAGAGCTGGCCCCGCTGGCAGGGGGGGACAGTGGCCTCTGTCCCTGTCCCAGCAGCAGCCCCAGCGCTGACACAGCACACACAGAGTCTGCGGCCTCACAGCGCCGGGTTATTTTTAGCACTTTGCTCCAGCCTTGTAAAGGCACCGCACAAACACTTCCTCTGTGGCTGAGCAGAGCTCCAGTGCCCGTGGAGAGCTCCATGGCACTGCCACTGCCACTGAGCCCCGCTGGGGACCACGGCAGGTGGCTCCAGGCGCTGCTGGCAGGTCTGTCAGCTCTGGATGTTCACAGCCCTGTTTACAGGAGCCTTGTGTCCTAGACAGCTCGCTCGTGGACTCCAACACTTCATGAGAGGTTGTCTTTGGGATCCTGGAGAGGAAGTGGAACCACATAGAATCCTTGAGGTTGGAAAAGTCCTCCCAGACCTCCCAATCCAAGCTGTGCCCTGTGCCCACCTTGTCACCAGGCCAGGGCACTGAGTGCCACATCCAGGCCTTCCATGGACATCTCCAGGGATGGAGACTCCAAACCTCCTCGGGCAGCCCCTTCCAATGCCTGACCACCTTTTCCAGGAAGAATTTCCTCCTGAGAATCTCGCATATCCCTCTGCAAGCAAGACAAAGCGTTTTCTGTCTGTTGTGTAAGGCTGACCCTTGTGTTAAATTGTTCAATGTTATCCTGGGAGGGAAGCAATCCCTCAGGAGATGCCTGACCAAGGACAAAGACACCTTTGGTGGCTCAGTCAGGAGACCATGGCTGCAGGACTGGGAGACTTGGAGATGTGCAGGCAGAGGTGGAACAGCTCCCACAGCTCTCCCCTCCACATCTTTCCAGGATCTTCTGTCCTGATCCCCAGAGGACACTGATCTGTGACGAGGAGAAATTACCAAATTAGGAGGAATGAGGCGTAAAGGGAGAGCCAGCAGGACCTGGCAGCCTCTTCCTGGGCTTTGCAGGGACAGCTGAGCAGCAGGAATTGCAACACCAGGCTGCAGAGGTGCCCTGAGGCTCTCTGGGGCAGAGCTGTGAATCACCAGCCAGTTGAGCAACAGGAGCTGGGTTTGGGGAGGTCGGCCCAGCAGAGCAGTGACACACTGGCCTGGCTGGTTACTCACTCACAGCCTCACAGAGCAGGGCCAGCCCGGATGGAAGAGCCTTTGTCACCCAGGAGCCACGGGGAACAAGCTGCTCTGTGTTCTCCAGCTCCTCCCCCAGCCAAGGCAGGGCCATCTGAGGAGGTTCTGGGACCACCACTCCTGGTTGCTCACCTCAAAGGATGAGCTCCCACAGGGCACAGACCCTCCCAGCCCCTGGACACCTCCAGCTCCCCCTGCTTCAGGGGTGTCTGGATCCCAAACTTGTGTAAGGACAAGAGCCCCAAGGGAGCTGTCAAACAGCCCCAGATGCTCAGCACATAGTCTGAGGAGGAGCAGAAAAGGTTGAATTTGCTCCACCTGCTGCCATACAACGTTGTCCTCTTTGCAGGGGTGTCCTCAGCACCCCAGACACCAGAGCAGGAGCTCTGAACTCCAGACACTTCTTTAAAATCATCAGGGTGGGAGAATTCAAATAAATACACAGAATTCCAGAATCCTTCAGATTGGAAAACACCTCCAGGACCATCAAGGCCAACCTGTGCCCAAAATCCCCACCTTGTCCCCAGCCCAGAGCACTGAGTGCCACATCCAGGCCTTCCCTGGACATCTCCACCTCCCTGGGCACTGCCAAGGCCTGAGCACCCTTTCCATAGAGAAATTCCTGCTGCTGTCCACCCTGAGCCTGCCCTGGCCCAGCCTGAGGCCATTTCCCCTTGTCCTGTCCCTGTGCCCTGGGAGCAGAGCCCGACCCCCCCTGGCTGTCCCCTCCTGTCAGGGAGTTGTGCAGAGCCACAAGGTCCCCCCTGAGGCTCCTTTTCTCCAGGCTCAGCCCCCTCAGCTCTGGTGAATTTTTTGAGGTGCCCCAGGAAAGCCCAATGTAAGAAATAAGCTTTGCCAGAATGTTGAAATCCTCAGCAGAGGAAATGACAGTGCAGCAAGAAGGGTTCCCCACACAGATTTTTTCTTTTACAGGTGTGGTGCTGGGTCTCAGCAGGCCTCAGCCACCCTTCCTGCCCCCAGCTGACCCACACAGCCACAGCAAATGGCTCCTGCTAAGGCTGTTTGGGCAGTGGCAGCACGAGCTAGTGTTTGCAGCAGCTCCTAGCACTGCTGTCAGCCCCTCACCACTCTGGATTTCACCTCCTTCCCTCACCCATCTCCCAGGCAGGTGGACAGAGAACACGTGAGGGCAACAGAAAAGGCACCTCTGTGCTCCTGAAACGAGGACTTCCCCCTGGTTTCTGCTCCAGGCAGCCCTTTGGGAGGAGGAGGACTCAGTCAGCACTTCCAGGTGACAGGGAGGACACAAAGGGCACACGGAGCCCAGTGCCTTTGGCAGCAGCTCTGTGGGCCAGGCACGTCTCTGATTTCTGCACAGTCACGTCAGCTGGGCTCTGCCAGCCCTCCTGGATGCATCCTGCCCAGGGTGCCTCAGCCTGGGGGCTCCTTCCCAGCTGGAATGTCTGAGGACCTCGGTCTTCCCATGCCCCTGCCCCTCCAGGACAGCCTTCCTCCTCCAGAGCTTCAGCCCCTGTGTCTGCAGCCAAAAATCCCTGCCCCGTGGCCATCCCTTGCTTGGTTCTGCTGTGCCCAGTGGGGGAAGAAGCTCAGCGTCGTTGTCAGTGCTCTGCAGAGCCACTCACAGCCTTGTGTCCTGCAGTTGGGAATCAGGGGTGGAACAAGGGACTGAGGAGTGGTGATGGATGGATCCCCCCTGCTGCTGAATGAGGCTTTGACCCAGCAAGGGCAGCTCTGCTCCCCTCGGTACCCAGAGACACACCGCGTACCTGGAGTCACGGGATCATGGAATCATTGATGTTGGAAAAGCCCTTGAGACCACCAAACCCAGCAGTTCCCACCACTGTCCCCACGTGCCACATCCACACGTTCCCAGCACAGAGGCAGTGCCGCTTTCAGCTCTTTATTCTCTCTGGAGCAGCTCAAGGTACAGAGTGAAAAGCTCCCTGGCAGCTCGTTACTGATAAATCAGTAGTTACCTGTGAAGGAAGACGAAGTGTTAGTCCCTGGATCTGTGGAGAATAGGGCCTGCCCCACACACACTGGGATTTCCTGTGCTTGCCGGAGGGTTTGGAGGGATCTCGGGAGCGTGGGAATGCCCTGGTGCATCAGCCGAGTGCTGCACAGCCAGAGCTCTGCCTTTTTCAATTACACCTTGCCAGCAGATTATTAAATCCTTTAATCTCGGCACAGCGATGCCGAGCTGCTGCCTTACAGACATTGCTCACTCCACATCTGCTGGAAACCACGATCCAAGATAAAAGCCTGGAGCCTCCCACACAACTGCCAGCCGGCCCTTTCCCCCCCTCCTCTCAGTTCCTGTGTGAGATGATGGCAGAGGTGGGAAGAGGGATGGTGGGGCACAGCCTGGAGCTGTGGGACCTTGGCAAGCGGACACAGAGTTCCCCAGGTCACACAGGAGCTGGGACACGGCTCAGGAGCCACAGACCAGGGGCATGGAGCACCTGCGGGCTCCCAGCCTGCAGGGGCTGAAGCCGGGCAGGGCTGCAGCTCCTTCCAGCCCCCGCGGCGTGGCTGGTGGATGGTGACGTGGGACAAGATGCTGCTAAGCCATCCAGCCTGTGTCCCAGCGGGATTCATCCTCGGGGGCTGAATCTTCTCCTCGGGGGCAGCCTGAGGGCCTGCAGGAGAGGCAGCACTTCGCAGCAGTTTTCATTCCTCGTGTCCCCGTTGGTGAGGAGACACAGCTCCTCCCTTCCTGGGGCTGTTTACACATCCGGGGGTCATGTGGAACGCCTGTGCCTGTGGATGGGGAGATGTTGGAGCTCTGTGCCCTCAGCTGGCTCCCGTTCCACTGCTGCCATCTAATTATAGAGGAGTCAGCTGCTGGCAAACTGATCCATCCTAAATCCGGGCTTAGTGTGAGCTGTGCTGGCCCCTCCAGCTCCCCCACTTTGGACGTGGGGTGAATCCTGCACTGGAGTGATTCCTTTCCTGCCTTCCCGTGTGCCTGTTCCCCTTCCCCAGCCCTCCTGTGCTGTGCCTGGGCAGTCCCTGCTCAGTTCACAGTCTGAAAAACCACAAAACCTCTGATCTCAGCCCAAAAGGGTGGCTGGAGGCTGAGGCCCCGCTGCTTCCCAAGCTCCCCTACCAGCAATCTGGCACATGGAGATGGGGGCAGCAGGAGGGAAGCCAGGAGCATGGGGAGGATGAGGAGTGCCACAAACAGCTGAGCTGAACCGCAGAGCTGCCACAGAGCAGGGAAATGGGAAATAAACCCACTGGATCTCTGGGAATGCTGGCAAGCTGGTTGAGAGGGAAAGCAGCCAAATGCCTGCTGGACCCTCAGCATCCCTTCCCCCCTGTAGAAGCCAAGAGAGTGAGAGGGTGAAGGGCCATCAGTGGGGGAAAACGAGAGGATTGACCCTCTGAGCTGGGAACATCACACTGGGATATGTCCTTTTCCCAGCAGGGAGGACAGGCTTTTCTCCAAGGCTGCTCCAGCCAACACCACTACCAGTTGGCCAAACACCAAGAAAAAGCCTCAGGAATGTCAAATCAACACTGCCAACATGGAGCCTGATTTCCCTGTTCCCAACGCGTGTGCTTCCATCTGTCTCCACAGCAGCATCCACAGAGAGAAGACGTCCTCCCTGGGGACAGAGGTGCCTCCTGTGACCCTGGAAACAGAACTCTGACCAGAGGATGTTGGTGAGCTCCAGCACAATTTCCCGGTGACAGCGAAGGTGAGAAGGTTTTGGCAGCTGTGGACTGCTCCTGTTATGACCTTGGTTTAGACAAAGTGAAAATGTTCCAGGGCTGGGCAGCAGCAGCGAGCTGGGAATGGCACCAGGAGCTGGGAATGAGGCACCTGGTCCTGAGTGGAGACTGCAGTGAGAGCAGCTCCAGGGCAATCTCAGAGGGGCTTTGGGAGGGGGCAGCTGGTCCCCAGTCCCACAGTCCCACAGCAGGTGCAGCTGGGGGCTGAGCACCCCAAGGGGAACAGGGCCTGGGTGCCCCTGGCAGCCTTTCCCCTTTATTAGTGTCCCCTTTAGCAGCCTTTCCCCTGGAATGCCACAGGGATGGTGGTGCTGAAGGAGATGGGAGAGGGTCCCTTGGGTGGGAGAGCATTAGCCCAGCACTGATCATCCCTTCCCTCCCACATCTGCCTGGCTCTGGCTGATGCTGCTGCCCGAATGCCAAGAGGCAGGGAATGCCAAGAGGCTGGGGAAGGAAGGAAGGAGGTCCCAAGGTCTCATGTCACCCTCACTGCCAGCCAAGGGTGTCGAGTGTCCCAGTGACTACAGGGCACATGGGGCCACAGCCCCCCCAGATCCCCCCAGTCACCCACAAGAGTTGGGAATTGAGGTGGCCACAGTAGCCAAGGATGGCTGCAGTGTCCCAGAGGTGACTGTGCTGTCCACGGATGCCCTTGGTGGCCCAGGTCTGGCAGTGGTGTCTCAAAAGTGGCCATGGTGTCCCAGTGTTGGCTGGGGTGTCCCTGGGATGGCTGCAGTACCCAAAGACAACCAGATTTCCAGGGGCTGGGTACTCTCAGGGGTATCTGAGTTGTCCTGGCAGCAGCCACAATGCCCGAGGGACGGCTGGGATGTCCCAGGGTGGCTGTGGGATGTGGGAACCCCTGGTGGGGAGGAACAGGAAAACCAGGGTCACTGGAACTGGGATCCCCTGGCTCTGCTGAAGTACTTTGGGACAGATGCAGGCCCTGAATGTCACCCCACCCTGTGTGGCACCCAGACCATGTCCCCTGCCCCAGCCAGCTCAGTGTCACCCTTGGTTCAGGATCTGGCACTCCATCCCTGCAGGTGCTCAGGTCCCATGTGCCATCACAGGCCATCAGCTGCACTGGGATGTCACCAGCTGTGCCACCAGGACCCTCCATACACACACACCATGTCCCCAGAGACACCATACACCCACCATAACCCCTCCCACACACACAGGGGGCTCAGGGCTCTGCCCTGGCTGCTCTGGGGGGTTCTGTGGGGTGGTTGCCTCACAGTCTCCCTGCCCAGGCATCCCAGGGCTGGCCCAGGAAGGCCACCATGAGCATTCACTGTCCCCCACAGCCCCAAGGGTCAGCCCCAAGGCCAGAGGCCACCACCAGCACACTCTGGTCCTGTGCTGACACCTGTGGGCAAGGGACTGTCCTCATGTGTCACCCTGCCCTAGCTGGCACCTTGCCCCACCTGGCACCATGACCCTACTGTCATCTTGCCCATACATGTCACCTCGTCCTCCCTGTGTCACCGTGTCCCTATGGGTTACCCCAGCTGACATGTCACTCTGTCCTTACCCATCACATTGTCTCTACACGTCCCTGCTCCTGACATGTCCCCTCTGTCTCTGCCATGTCTCATGCCCTGCCTAAACATCCTGTTCTGTGTGCCACCCACCTGCCTGTCCCCACAGCCTGGTCCTGTGGGGGATTTGGGACTGGGCCACCACAGCCAGGGGCTACCAGGGGAGCAGGGCTATGGTGCCCCTGACCCCATCCTTGGGGACAAAGGGACAGTGCCACAGGCAGAGCCACACAGTACCTGTGTCCCTGCCCGTGGCACAGGGCCTTGGTGTGGAGCCAGGATGTGGGGGCTGCAGTGGGGACAGCACCATCAGGTCTGTGCTGTGCCATGGGGACTGTCCCCTCCCAATGGCTGTGCCCCTGGCAGGGCCCAACTGCAGCGCCCTGTGCATGGATCCTTCCCTGGAAAAGGGCAGGTGAGGAAAGGTGTGACTCCCTCCACAGCCCCTGTTGTCCCCCCATCCCATTCTCTACCTCCTCCATCTTCCCCTCTCTCCCTTCATCCCTCTCCACAACACTCTCCATCCCTCCCTCCATCACTCCTCCATCCTCCTGTACTGTCCCCTCCATTTGTCACCCTCCCCATCACCTCCATCCATCTCTCCATCCCTCTGCATCATCTCTGTCATCCTCCCTCCATCCCTCCTTCCATCACTGCTGCATCCCCCCTCCCACCCTGCCTCTCCTGAAGCTTCCAGCCCCTCCAATCCCCTCCATCCCCCTCCATCCCCCTTCACCCTCCCCATCTCCTTCTCCATCCTCCACTTGCCCCCTCCATTGTTCCTCCATCTCCCCTCCAGCCCTGCTGCGCCTCCCTCACACCCTCCTTTGTCCCCTGGTCCCCCTCCACGGCTGGGGCTGTGCCTTTGGGGAGGGGACTGTCCCCACCTGGGAACTCCTCCTGGAGCCAGAGGACTTGGATAGCGCCAGGCAGGCCCGTGTATGGCAGCAAATACCCTAATTAATTGATTGTGGGATAATCTCTGGTTCCAGGGAAGGAACGGGTGGCTGCTCAGACTCGATTAACCACAAGAATGTTTAATCTCCCCTCGCAGCCCCGTAAGGCGCCGGGATTATTCCCACTGGGCTGGGCAGGGATGAACCAGCCATGCCTGGCTGCAAGGGGACACGGAGCCTGGGACTCCCAAAAGTCTCCCAAAGGGGACTGCCCAGGGACCCCCAAACACCACCACAACACCCTGCCCCAGCCCCACGGGGTGGGATGGGATGGGATGGGATGGGATGGGATGGGGGGTTATCCCTGTGCTGCCTGCCAGGTCTGAGGAAAGAGCTCTGTCCCTGTCCGAGTGCTGGGACTGGGCATCTCCTGCCTCTCCTGCCTCTGCCCTGCATCCGAGTCCCACATCCCTGATCCCCCATCGTGGACCCCGCACCCTGCTTCCCACATCCCAGTCCTGCATCCCACAGCCTGCATTCCACAAAGTATTCTCCATCACATACACAAGTCCTGCAACCCACATCCTGCATCCCACATCCCAGACCTGCATCCCTCATCCTCAATCCTGCATCTGGAATCCTTCATCCTGCATTCCATTCCTGCATTCCAATGCAGCATCCCAGCCCAGAATCTCATCCCTGCATTCCAGTGCTGCGTGCCAGCACTGGACCCCAGTGCTGCATCCTTCATCCCACATCCCAATCCTGCATTCCAGTGCAGCATCCCAGCCCTACATTCCAATCCTTTGTCCTACATCCCAGTTCTGGATCCTCCATCCTATATCCCAGTTCTGCATCCTCCATCCTGCATCCCAGTCCTGCATTTGTGATCCCATATCCCAATCGGTATCCTGTATCCTATTCCTGCGTCCCAGCCCTGCCCGACATTCCTGTATCCTTCATCCTACATCCTAATCCCGCATTCCAACGCCGCATCCTTCATCCCACATCCCAATCCCACACGCCGGTTCTGCATTCCAACGCAGCATCGCAGTGCTGCACCGTTCCCTGCACGCCCCGGTCGCGCCCCCGAGCCCCGCATCCCGCGCCCTGGCGCAGCACAAAGGCCGCACTACAGCTCCCGGCGTGCCCGGGGGGGGCCGGCGGCGCTCCCGCCCGCGGCTGCGGGTGCGCGGCTGCGGGAGCGCGCTCGGGGGGCGCGGGCGCGGGCGGGAGCGCGCACCAATCGCGGCACGGCCGCGCCCCGGCCCGGCCCGCCCCGCCCGCCCCATCCCCGCACCGGGCGGGGCGCAGCGGCCGCGCTGCCATGAGCGAGCGCCCGGCGGGGCCGCCCCGCCGCGCCCCGGCCGCCCGCGCCCCCCGCCCCGGCCCCGCCCGCTCCGCCCCGGCCCCGGCCCCGGCCCCGGCCTCGGCCCCGGGGATGCCGCGGGGGCGGCGCGGCTGAGCCCCCCAGCCCCGCTGCGCCGCCGGCCCCGCCCGCCGCCGCCATGGCCGGTAAGCCCCGCAGCGGCTGCGAGGCGCTCCGGGTGGTGGCCCGGTGCCGGCCCATGAGCCGGCGGGAGGAGGCGGCGGGGTACGAGCGCGTCCTGGAGCTGGACGTGAAGCTGGGCCAGGTGAGCATCCGCAACCCCCGCGCCGCCCCCGGGGAGCTGCCCAAGACCTTCACCTTCGACGCCGTGTACGACGCCAGCTCCAAGCAGGCCGACCTCTACGATGAGACGGTGCGGCCGCTCATCGACTCGGTGCTGCAGGGCTTCAACGGCACCGTCTTCGCCTATGGCCAGACCGGCACCGGCAAGACTTACACCATGCAGGGCGCCTGGGCGGAGCCGGAGAAGCGCGGCATCATCCCCAGCGCCTTCGAGCACATCTTCACCCACATCTCCCGCTCCCAGAACCAGCAGTACCTGGTGAGGGCCTCCTACCTGGAGATCTACCAGGAGGAGATCAGGGACCTCCTCGCCAAGGACCAGAGCAAGAAGCTGGAGCTGAAGGAGAACCCCGAGACCGGGGTGTACATCAAGGACCTCTCCTCCTTCGTGACTAAGAACGTCAAGGAGATCGAGCACGTGATGAACCTGGGCAGCCAGACGCGCTCGGTGGGCAGCACCAACATGAACGAGCACAGCTCCCGCTCCCACGCCATCTTCCTGATCACCATCGAGTGCAGCGAGACGGGCCCCGACGGCGAGGAGCACATCCGCGTGGGCAAGCTCAACCTCGTGGACCTGGCCGGCAGCGAGCGCCAGAACAAAATGGGGGCCCAGGGAGAGCGCCCCAAGGAAGCCTCCAAGATCAACCTCTCCCTCTCGGCCCTGGGCAACGTCATCTCGGCGCTGGTGGACGGCCGGAGCACGCACATCCCCTACCGGGACTCCAAGCTCACCCGCCTGCTGCAGGACTCCCTCGGGGGCAACGCCAAGACAATCATGGTGGCCACCTTGGGCCCGGCCTCCCACAGCTACGACGAGAGCCTCTCCACCCTCAGGTTCGCCAACAGGGCCAAGAACATCAAGAACAAGCCGCGGGTGAACGAGGACCCCAAGGACACCTTGCTGCGGGAGTTTCAGGAGGAGATCGTCCGGCTGAAAGCCCAGCTGGAGAAACGCGGGATGCTGGGGAAGAAGAGGAGAAGGAGCAGCCGGAGGAAGAAAGCCGTGGATGGGGAGGGCACCATGGACAATGAAGGGGAGGACGAGCACGAGGATGGCCTGGAAAAGAACATGGAGAATTACTTGAAGGAGCAGAAGGAGAGGCTGGAAGAGGAGAAAGCCGCTATCCAGGATGACCACAGCCTGGTGAGTGAGGAGAAGCAGAAGCTGCTCCAGGAGAAGGAGAAGATGATAGAGGACCTGCGGAAGGAGCAGGAGGCCACGGAGCTACTGGCCATCAAGTACAAGGTTTGTGTTGCCACAGATGGGGCCGGGGTACCTGCTGTGCTACCAGCTCCTCGTGTGGAGTGGGAATGGATCCCAAACAGGGAGCCTTGCTCCCGAGCAAGGTGTCCAGGCAGGGTCCCCAAGGGCAGCCCCAGGCTCCGGTGTGGGGCTAGGGCTGTCCTCAGAGATGGACCTGTGTGGGGACACTGCGTGGGGACCTGTGTGGGAGCTGCAGGGGCTGGGAGGGAAGGGCTGTGGGGGACTGGGTCACTGGTGGCACGAGTGTGCTGTGCTCAGCTCTTGTCCCCTTCGGCACAACAAAGCAGCTTGTGTGGGAACGGGGAGTGATGAGAGTGATGCTGCAGATTCTTCCCCGGTGGCCTCGGGAGTGAGCCCAGGGCTGGGGACAAGATGCACCTGTCCCTACCTGCCCCCTGGCTCCCAGTGGGCTCTGTGGGGACAGGCAGGGCCTGGCAGGGACCCCCATCCCCCTCCCCACCCCAAATCCTTCCAGGCACCCCAAGCCACAGCAGGGTGGATGGGGACACCGCCGCTGGCTCAGGGGTGCTCAGGGATTTGGTGCTGAGGGTGAGAGGGGCCACGGCAGCCCCAGCTGTGCCGGGAGTCTGGGGCTGCACCTCTCCCTGCCCCAGCCCTGCTCCTGTCCCCACTGAGCTGGGGGTCCTGATCCCTCCCCTCTGCCCGTGGTGGCCATGGGGACAGGACCACAGTCCCAGCAGTGGGGAGGGAGCCCCAGCACCCTGATCCTCTGCATCACACTCAGCATGGCCCCTCTGGCACAGCTGCTTCAGCACTGGCTGGCCTGGATTTGGGCACGGGGCTGGAGCCCAGGCAGGGACAGGGGGGACATGCCTGCCGTGCCAGGGCTGGGCAGGGGTCTGGACCCTCTTCCATGGCCGGGGTCGTGTTTGTTGCAGCCCCAGGGACACGTGGCCGTGCCCAGGGATGTGAGATCGTGCCCAGGGAAGCGTGGCCATGCCTGGATGCCTGCACAGAGACCGTGGGATCCCACTGGGACATGCCACTGGGGCAGAGGCGTGGGCTGCTGGCTGGCACAGCAGGTGTCCCGTGATGGGTGTCCCGTGATGGGTGTCCTGGCAGAGCAGGATGCCTGGCACAGGGGTTCTGCAGCCATCCCCCCATGGCTGGGGGGTGCAGGTTGTGGGGTGCAGGCTGGGCTGGCAGCTGTCCAGCACTGTCTCCCTGTCTGGCACAGCAGGGCTGGCTCAGGGCCACTGTGTGTCCTGGAACTGCTGAGTAACAAGGCAGGGCCGGAGGCGAGATGACACCATGTCCCTTTTGGTGGCCTTTGGAGCTGCTGTGCACACAGGGACCCTCTGGCTCTGGGGGTACAGCACAGTGACAGCAGAGAGGTGTCACGTCAGCGAGCATAAATCCACCCTGTGCCAGAGGGGGCACAGCCTGCTGTGACACTCACCCCACTGGGCACTGCCCATGGGACACTGCAGGGACACTGGGTGGCCTCACAGTGCTCACGGGCAGCTTTGCCACTCACTGGGGCCAGGCAAGGAGCAAAGGCAGCCGAGGTGACAGGGGGACACAGGGTGCCCTCCACACCCACGGGGGTGCCGCACTGCACCCCATCTTGCTGTCACACTCGTGGGAGTGGGCTCTGCCTCTGCCACCCAGCTGGGACATGTGGGACAACGATCTCAGAGAGGTGGGGTCAGCCTGCCCCAGGAGATGTGCATTTGGGCACCCAGATGTGCTCCTGGGGGCCCAGATATGCATTTGGGCACCCAGATGTGCCCCTGGGGGCCCAGATATGTGCCCAGGCAGAGGGGCTGTGCCAAGGGGAGCTGGGTGTGGGGTGTGGGTGCTTCCAGTGCCGTGCCAGGGGCTGAGGCCGAGGTCAGCGGGAGGGAGAGTGCTGGGAAGTTCTTTGGGTGCCGGAAATGAGTTCCTGGGAGAGGCTTAGTGCTAAAGGAGATTGGGAGTCTCTTCGTTAGAGGGAATAAATGCCCTGGCAGGGAGAAAACAGTGGCACTGAGAAACCTCTTAATCTGGCGGGGATGGTGTGTGCAGGGGGGAGCTCTGTGGGAAGGGGTGGCAGCGGGGCCATCGTCCCACCACACCCCCGGGGACACAGCATCAAGGGGAGCGAGTGGCACCAAGAACTGGGTTTGGAGGAGAGGAGGTGAGGGGCCTGTGGCACCCCAGTGCCCCCAGCACTGGCAGGGGATGGCACAGGATGGGGTGAGGGGCTGCCCCTGGGGGTCTCAGCCCCCAGCAGAACACCCAGCCTGGGACACCCATCTGGAGGGAGCAAGGAGGAATCCCCAGGGTCAGGGGGGCTGGATGGGACACCCACTGGGGGGCTGTGTCCCCACAACTCTGAGTGGCTATGGGGGTCTCACTGGGTGGGAAGGGTAGGGAGTTGTGGGGTGTCCCCTGGGTTCCCCCAGAACCCTCAATGTGCCCCCTGCAGCCGGAAGGGGAAAAATGGGGGGAGAAATCATGGAAATAGAGCCTTGCCCCAAGCAGCTGTCAGTGGGGATGGGGGACCACAGGTTTGCCAGAGGCCCCCACCCTGCCCAGGGACATGTGACAGCAGCACCATGGCCACTGTGTGTGCCTCCCCAGTGCTGGCAGTGCCCTTGGCATGGCCTGGTGGCCCCCCTGCCCCTCAGGGCCATGGCAGTGGGGTGGGGCAGGCCCCTTGAGGAGTGGGGCCAGAGGGACCTCAGGGGCACACCCCGGTGGGTGAGGGTGGCCACGTGCTGGTGGCAGAGGGGACATTTCAGAGATGGTGGCCGAGCTGTTTCTGTGTCTGGGGGATTGATTTTTCACGCTGTGTGTGGTGTCCTGGGGCCATCTGGGCCCGGCCCTGCTGAGGTGCCATGGTGGGCACAGGGTGTGCCCTGCTCTGCCCCCATGGACACCCTGACACAGGAGCAGGGCTGCAGGGCACAGACACACACAGTGCACACACACACAGAGTGTGCAAATACACACACACAGTGCACACACACACACAGAGTGTGCAAGTACACACACACACAGTGCACACACACAGAGTGTGCAAATACACACACACACAGTGCACACACACAGAGTGTGCAAATACACACACACACAGTGCACACACACACAGAGTGTGCAAATACACACACACACAGTGCACACACACACAGAGTGTGCAAATACACACACACAGTGCACACACACACAGAGTGTGCAAGTACACACACACAGAGTGTGCAAGTACACACACACGGAAACACACAGTGCACACACAGAGTGTGCAAATACACACACACAGAAACACACAGTGCACACACACACAGAGTGTGCAAATACACACACACAGTGCACACACACAGTGTGCAAATACACACACACAGAAACACACAGTGCACACACACACACAGAGTGTGCAAATACACACACATACACCATGTGCAAATACACACACACAGAAATACACACAGTGTGTACATATACACACACGTACACAGTGTGCAAATACACACACACAGTGCACACACACACACAGTGTGCAAATACAAACACACAGAAATACACACAGTGTGTACATATACACACACACATATACACAGTGTGCAAATATGCACACACAGAAATACACAGTGTGTACATACACACACATGGTGTGCACACGCACAGTGTGCAAATACACACAGAAATACACACAGTGTGTACATACACACGCAGTGCACACACATACATACACAGTGTGCAAATACACACAGTGTGTACATACACACACAGTGCATACCCACACACAGTGTGCAAATACACACACAGAAATACACACAGTGCACACACAGTGTGCAAATACACACACAGAAATACACACAGTGTGTACATACACACACACAGTGCACACACAGTGTGCAAATACACATGCAGAGAAATACACACAGTGTGTACATAAACACACACATGGTGTGCACACAGTGTGCAAATACACACAGTGCACATACTCACACAGTGTGCAAATACACACAGAAATACACACAGTGTGTACATACACACATGGTGTGCACACACAGTGTGCAGATACACAGAAATACACAGTGTGTACATACACACACAGTGCACACACACACAGTGTGCAAATACAGAGAAATACACAGTGTGTACATACACACACTGCACACACACACAGTGTGCAAATACACACACACAGAAATACACAGTGTGTACATACACACACACATGGTGTGCACACACAGTGTGCAAATACACACTGAAATACAGTGTGTACATAAACACACACAGTGCACACACACACACACAGTGTGCAAATACACACATACAGAAATACACAGTGTGTACATACACACACACATGGTATGCACACAGTGTGCAAATACACACAGTTCACATACACACACAGTGTGCAAATACACACACAGAAATACACACAGTGTGTACATACACACACACACACACAGTGCACACACAGTGTGCAAATACACACACAGAAATACACACAGTGTGTACATACACACACATACATGGTGTGCACACAGTGTGTAAATACACACAGTGTGCAAATACACACAGTGCACACACACAATGTGCTTACCCTCTCACACGTGTGCACAGATACCCAGTGCTCCTACACGTAGCCATGTCCATGTTCAGCCTGGCACAGGATGTGCTCCCTGTGTGTGTTTGTGTGTGCACACATCCTGCACACCTCTGTGTCCGTGTTGTGTGTGCACAGCCTCTGTGTGTGCATTTGCTTATGCACATCCCCTGTGTGTGTGTGTTTGTGTATTTCTGTGTGCACACCCTTGTCTGTGTGTGTTTATTTGTGTGTTTACATTTTTGTGTTTGTGCATTTCTGTGTGCACATTTCTCTGTGTGTTTGTGTGTTTGTACATTTCTGTGTGCACATTTCTGTGTGTGTGTGTTTGTGTGTTTTTATTTGTGTGTTTGTGCATTTCTGTGTGCACAGCCCCTGTGTGTGTATTTGTGTGTTTATTTGTGTGTTTGTGCATTTCTGTGTGCACATTTCTCTGTGTGTGTGTTTTTATTTGTGTGTTTGTGCATTTCTGTGTGCACAGCCCCTGTGTGTGTATTTGTGTGTCTGTGCATTTCTGTGTGCACATTTCTGCATGCACAGCCCCTGTGTGTGTGTTTTTGTGTGTGTATTTGTGTGTCTGTGCATTTCTGCATGCACAGCCCCTGTGTGTGTGTTTTTGTGTGTGTATTTGTGTGTCTGTGCATTTCTGTGTGCACAGCCCCTGTGTGTGTGTTTTTGTGTGTGTATTTGTGTGTCTGTGCATTTCTGTGTGCACATTTCTGCATGCACAGCCCCTGTGTGTGTGTTTTTGTGTGTGTATTTGTGTGTTTGTGCATTTCTGTGTGCACATTTCTGCATGCACAGCCCCTGTGTGTGTGTTTTGGTGTGTGTATTTGTGTGTCTGTGCATTTCTGTGTGCACAGCCCCTGCGGGGGCCGGGCTGCAGCTGCTGCCCATCCCTGGGATCGCAGCTGTGCGGAAGGAAGCGGGCCCGGAGCAGCCTGGGCTGGGAGCCAGTGGCCCCGTGGAGGGGACAGGGGACACGTCACCCACAGCCCAGCCAGCCACTGCTGCTGTGCCCGTGGTGCCGAACCAGCCCCAGGCTGCTGGGTGTCCGTGGAGTCATGGAATTGTGGGAAAAGCCCTTCAAGGATCACTGAGCCCAGCCATCCCCAGCACTGCCACCACTGACCCCTGTCCCCAATGCCACATCCACAGGGCTTTTAAATCCCCCCAGGGATGGGGATTCCAAACCTCCCTGGGCAGGACAGCCCTTTCCAGGAAGGAATTGTTCCCAATATCCAGTCTAATTGTGCACAGCCTCTTCCCCATCAGCAGGGCTCCAGCACATGGGCACTGAACTCTTCCACCTCCCAGAGAGCAGGGATGGGGCCAGGGGCCAGGGATGGGGACAGGGATGGGGCCAGGGTTCAGGGATGGGGACAGGGTTCAGGGATGGGGACAGGGATAGGGACAGGGGTCAGGGATGGGGACAGGGTTCAGGGATGGGGCCAGGGGCCAGGGATGGGGACAGGGGAAAGGGATGGGGACAGGGGAAAGGGATGGGGCCAGGGTTCAGGGATGGGGACAAGGGCCAGGGATGGGGACAGGGGAAAGGGATGGGGCCAGGGTTCAGGGATGGGGACAGGGGAAAGGGATGGGGCCAGGGTTCAGGGATGAGGACAGGGGAAAGGGATGGGGCCAGGGTTCAGGGATGGGGACAGGGGAAAGGGATGGGGCCAGGGTTCAGGGATGGGAACAGGGTTCAGGGATGGGGCCAGGGGCCAGGGATGGGGACAGGGTTCAGGGATGGGGACAAGGGTCAGGGATGGGGACAGGGGATAGGGATGGGGACACCACCCAGTGAGGGTGGCGTGGGACAAAGCCTGTGGCTGGGAGTAACCCCCTGTCCCCTGCAGGCCATGGAGAGCAAGCTGCTCATCGGGGGCAGGACCATCGTGGACCACACCAACGAGCAGCAGAAGATGCTGGAGCTGAAGCGGCAGGAGATCGCAGAGCAGGTACAGGGGGGTGACCAGGGGGTGACAGGGCTGTCCCAGGGCTGGTCCCCATGCCTGGCCCCTTTCCAACTCTGTCCCTGTGCCACAGAAACGCCGGGAGCGCGAGATGCAGCAGGAGATGCTGCTGAGGGACGAGGAGACCATGGAGCTGCGGGAGACCTACACGTCCCTGCAGCAGGAGGTGGAGATCAAAACCAAGAAGCTCAAGAAGGTGAGAGGCACGGCAGGTGGGGACAGGGACAGGGATGAGGGTGTCCCTGCCCAGGGCTCCCCAGGCCTGGGTGCAGGGCTGAGGTGCTGCTCCCCTCTCCCAGCTCTATGCCAAGCTCCAGGCCGTGAAGGCCGAGATCCAGGACCAGCACGACGAGTACATCCGTGTGCGCCAGGACCTGGAGGAGGCCCAGAACGAGCAGACACGGGAGCTGAAGCTCAAGTAGGTGTTTGTGAGGTGCTTGGGGGTCCCCTGGGCCTGGGGGGGCTTGAAGAAATGGGTGTGCAGAGCAGAGGTGGGGTGCTTAGAGCAGAGTTGGGGTGTTAGAGGAGGGCTGGGGTGTCAGAGCAGGGACAGGGTGCTCAGAAGAGGATTGGGGCGCTCAGAGCAGGGTTGGGGTGCTCAGAGCGGGGTTGGGGTGTTGTTAGAGCAGGGTTGGGGTGCTCAGAGCAGGGTTGGGGTGTTGTTAGAGCAGGGCTAGGGGGTTCAGAGCAGGGCCAGGGTGCTCAGAAGAGGATTGGGGTGCTCAGAGCAGGGTTGGGGTGCTCAGAGCAGGGTTGGGGTGTTGTTGGAGCAGGGCTGGGCTGTCAGAGCAGGGCTGAGGGGTTCAGACGCTCAGAGTGGGTCCAGAACTGGAGGGATTGACCCCACCCAGAGACAAGGACAGCCCGGCCCTGCCCAGCTGTCAGTGGTGGCACAAGGTGTGGTCACCGGGAGCTGTGTGCCGCGTCAGGGCACAGGGGGCGTCCAAGAGTTGCCGAGAAAGGGGAAAAACCAGGAAATGTTCCAGCAGAAACCCTGGCTGTGGCTGAACCTGGCGGGTGGTAAGTGACCCCCGAGGGCACCTGGTGACCTGCTCTGGCCCCCACACCGTCCTCAGAGGGACAGCAGCTCTGGGGGACTCGGGGTGACCCCAGCTCCCTGGAGCTCCCTGGGCAGAGTTTTCCCTCCGGGAGCCTCCCACAGCTGCAGCTGCTGCTCCAGTGCCCCTGGGGGTTTGTTCTCACTTCAAACACTCCTGTCTTTCGGTGTCTGTAAGCCCACAGGTATTTACAAGCACTGCGGCATTTTCAGGGTGAAACAGTTTCACTACAAACAATTCCATCTCCAGCTTTGCCCCCTCTCTCCTCTGACACGGTTCTGACTGGAAGCCACAGCTCATTGATGCAACTCGTTGCCTCAAAACAGTTTTTGACATCTGCTCGACTTGCCCCAAAAAACATGGGAAAAAAATATTCCCTCTGGGATCCACTTGGCATTCTTGAGCTTTCCTTGATTTTCAGGTCAGGCAGTGGGAAGCAGACATGGGAGGAGAGGAGGGAGAGAGTCCTGGTCCTGCCTGGAGCTCCCAGGGGTCTGGGCTCCTCTCTGATGCCCATCCTCTCCTGCCTCTCCCCTCTCTGTGGCTGCTGCTTCAACCTCTCCACTTCCATCACATTTTCATCCTCTGGATGTTTCTTCTCCCTTCGATGTCTCCTCTTCCTGCTTTTCCTCTCCCTTTCCAACCTGTTTTCTGTCTCCTGTCACGTTAACCCCTTCCTCTCCTGCTCCATCCCTCAGGTACCTGATCATCGAGAACTTCATCCCTCCTGAGGAGAAGAACAAGATCATGAACCGCCTGTACTTCGACAGCGACGAGGACCAGTGGAAATTCCAGCCGCTGGTTCCCACCGGAGGGTACGTCCCTGTGTCCCTGTCCCTGTCCTTGTGTCCCCATCCCTGTCCCTATCCTTGTGTCTCCATCCCTGTGTCCCCGTCCCTGTGTCCTCATCCCTGTCCCTGTGTCCCTGTCCCTGTGTCCCCATCCCTGTGTCTCTGTCCCTGTCCCCTGTCCTTGTGTCCCCATCCCTGTGTCCCCATCCATTTCCCTGTCCCCAGGGTACAGTCCCTGTCCCTGTGTCCCCATCCCTGTCCCTATCTCTGTGTCCTCATCCCCGTCCCTGTGCCCCCATCCCTGTCCCTGTCCTTGTGTCCCCATCCCCATCCCTGTGTCCCCATCCCTGTCCTCATCCCTGTGTCCCCATCCCTGTCCCTGTGTCCCCATCCCTGTCCCTGTGTCCCCATCCCTGTCCCTGTCCCTGCCAATGCACACAGATGGCCCCAGGGCTGGTGGGACCAGGACCTCCTGTAGGTGCCCATGGGTGGGAACCCCTCCAAGCCCATCCCATGGGAAGGGCCGCCCTTCCCTCGCTGGCCCAGCTCCCTGTGTGCCCTGGACACGGCTCCCGTTGACGTTCCCGCTCCGTGTGCCCCAGGAACAGCTCCCAGATGAAGAGACGCCCCACCTCTGCCGTGGGATACAAGAGGCCCATCAGCCAGTACGCCCGGGTGGCCATGGCCAGGAGGTCCCACCCCCGCTTCCGGGTACGTCAGGGGACACTGGGCTGTGCCAGGGGGTGGGAAGGCCTTGGATAAATCGGGGGGGGATGGATGGATCCGTGGATCCGTGGATGGATGGAAGTGTGTGAGTGGGCTGATGGATGGATTCATGGATGGATGTGTGGGTGGAGGTGGATGGGTGGACATGGATGGATGTGGATGGACATGGAGGGATGGATGGATGGACAGATGGATGGATGGATGGATGTAGATGGATGTGTGGATGAATGGATGGATGTGGATGGATAGTTGGATAGATACATGGATGGATGGATGGATGTAGATGGATGGATGGATGTGTGGATGGATGGATGGATGGATGTGGATGGATGTGTAGATGGATGGATGTGGATGGATGGATGTGGATCGATGGATGTAGATGGATGTGTGGATGAATGGATGGATGTGGATGGATGGACATGGATGGATGGATGGATGGATGTAGATGAATGTGTGGATGAATGGATGGATGTGTAGATGGATGGTTGGATAGATACGTGGATGGATGGATGAATGTACATTGGTGGATGGATGGATGTGGATGGATATGCATGGATGTACATGGATGAACAGATGGATGGATGGATGTACATTGGTGGATGGATGTAGATGGATGGATGGATGGACATGGAGGGATGGATGTGGATGGATAGAGGGATGTGGATGGAAGGATGGATGGACATGGATGAATGGATGGATGAATGGATGGATGGATGGATGTGGATGGATGGATGGATGGATGTACATGGATGGAGGTGTATGAATGGATGGATGGACATGGATGGAGGTGTATGAATGTGTGGATGGGCGGATGGATGGATGGATGGATGGATGAATGGATGGATGGAGGTGCATGGAGAGCAAGAGGTGGATGGATGAAGGCAGGCAGTGAGTGGATGTGTGGAGGGGTGGATAACACTGGGAGAGAAGATGGAGTAAAGCTCCAGGGATCTGGGATACACCAATTCAAGCTCCCATCTTTATCCTCATGGCTCCAATCCTGGAGCTCCTGCCTCTCTGGCTTTGGCAGCTCCTGCCACTGGAAAGGACAGGGCTGCTGAGCCCTGGGAGAGGCAGAGCAGAGCCTGGAGCCCACAGCCCAGTGTGGCCATGCCGGGGCTGCCAGGGGAGGATCCCACTCAGTGCTGACAGCGTGGGCTGCCAGCGCTGGAGCCCTGCTCCCCTCACCCTGACTCCCACATTGGCTGTCCCCGGGCAGGCTGAGAACATCATGTTCCTGGAGCTGGACCTGTCCCCGCCGGCCATCTTCGAGTTTGAGCGCAGCGGGGAGGCGGCGGAGCAGGACCCGCGGGCGCTGCACCTGGAGCGCCTGCTGCGCCTGGACAGGCTCCTGGAGCGGCCCGCCGCCTCCCGCCTGCGCCACTCCCGCTCCTGGTGAGTGACCCCGCGCCGGCCGGGACCGGGGGGAGGCCGGGGGGAGCAGGGGGAAGGTGTTTGACGACGGACAGATGGGTCTCTTTCATGGTGTGGGGTCAGGTGTGTCCTGCGCCACTCCCGCTCCTGGTGAGTGACAGCGATACAATGTGACACCAGGCCAGCCTGGGACCGGGGGGAGGCCGGGGGGAGCAGGGGGAAGGTGTTTGAGGTCTGACAGATGGGTCCCTTTCATGGTGTGGGGTCAGGTGTGTCCTGTGCCACTCCCGCTCCTGGTGAGTGACACCGCGCCGGCCGGGACCGGGGGGAGGCCGGGGGGAGCAGGGGGAAGGTGTTTGAGGTCTGACAGATGGGTCTCTTTCATGGTGTGGGGTCAGGTGTGTCCTGCGCCACTCCCGCTCCTGGTGAGTGACAGCGATACAATGTGACACCGGGCCAGCCTGGGACCGGGGGGAGGCCGGGGGGAGCAGGGGGAAGGTGTTTGACAACTGACAGATGGGTCCCTTTCATGGTGTGGGGTCAGGTGTGTCCTGTGCCACTCCCGCTCCTGGTGAGTGACACCGCGCCGGCCGGGACCGGGGGGAGGCCGGGGGGAGCAGGGGGAAGGTGTTTGAGGTCTGACAGATGGGTCTCTTTCGTGGTGTGGGGTCAGGTGTGTCCACAGGTACCCCTCTCCTGCAGCCAGGGGTGTCCAGGGCATCCCCCAGAGAGAGCTGGCTCTGTGAAACCATCCCTGCCTCTGGCCAAGCAAGGCCAGGTTAGACACTGGGCTTTGGAGCACTCTGGGACAGTGGGAGGTGTCCCTGCCGTGGCAGGGGTGGCACTGGATGGGCTTTGAGGTCCCTTCCAGCCCAAAGCAGTCTGTGGTTCCCTGATCCTATGAAACACAGCAGTTGGGAGAGCTGCTTCTTGATTTAATTTCCAGGAAAGCATCTGGGAGTCAGGGTCAGGAAGCACAGAGGAGTGTCAGGTTCTGAGGGAGTCCAGCACTTCTCAGGATGCTTTAGGATAATTGTGAGACAGCTCATGGGAAGTGTTCTGAAAAAGCAAAAGGTTTTAATTAATGATAAAAAAACAATACAAAAACAAAACAAGAGCTGTGCACAGATATAGGAAAGTCTCTCACACTTGGCTAAAACACCCCAAAAAGCACCTGAGCACCTCTGTGCTCCTTCTTAAGTACCTAATGTTTTAGGAGGGCTTTTGGCTTGCTGCCCAATAGAAACTAGCTACATTTCTGAGGAGCAGCTACAGAAGGTCCAAGAGGTGCTCCTGTCCTGGCACTGAGCCAGTGGTGGTGTAAATGTCACTGAAGATTCCAGTCCAGTTTCCTTTGAAGTTCAGAAGTAAAGCAAAACTCTTTTCCTTATATAGAATCATTTGTTTGGTTGTGGGAAATGCAGCACCACGCGGCCAGGGACCTTCTGTGGGGACCCACTGGGGGCTTGGGCCAGGGGAGGAGTCACAGCAGAGCTGGGAAGGTCCCATCCCATCAGAGCTGCCCCTGCCCCTGGGCTGCTGGCTGGGGTCAGGGTTTGGAATGCTGCTGAGGTTGTGCTGTGGAACAGCGTCATGTGGAGCTCTGTGCAGGAGGGACCTGGAGCTGCTGGAGAGAGAACAGGAGGCACGGAGCTGCTCCAGGGCTGGAGCCCCTCTGGAGCCAGGCTGGGAGAGCTGGGGGTGCTCACCTGGACAGGAGAAGCTCCAGGGAGAGCTCAGAGCCCCTCCAGGGCCTAAAGGGGCTCCAGGAGAGCTGCAGAGGGACTGGGGACAAGGGCTGCAGGGACAGGACACAGGGAATGGCTTCCCAGTGCCCAGGGCAGGGCTGGATGGGATGTGGGGCAGGAATTGTTCCCTGGCAGGGTGGGCAGGGCTGGCACAGGGTGCCCAGAGCAGCTGGGGCTGCCCCTGGATCCCTGGCAGTGCCCAAGGCCAGGCTGGACACTGGGGTTGGAGCACCTGGGACAGTGGGAGGTGTCCCTGGGACAGTGGCAGGTGTCCCTGCCATGGCAGGGGTGGCACTGGGTGGGCTGTAAGATCTCCCAAACCATTCCATGATACTCCTCTATCCCAGACCCAAGGTATCCTCCCACGCACAGGGGGTGCCCTTTGGCGCTGCCTGCACAGAAGTGACCAGAAAAAGGGCTGGATTTTGGGGGGGATGTAGGAAGGCGTGGCAGGGCAGCAGACCCAGAGTGTCTCTGTGTGTGTCCCCAGGTGCCAGACGCCGCGGTCGCTGCCATCCTCCACCACCCACGTGTCCCTGGCCTCCAGCTCGCCGTGCGCTGCCCCACTGCCGGCCCAGGAGTGACGGCTGGTCCCGGACTGAGCCCCCGAGGGCCGAGGGAGGCCCCGCCCGGCGCCTCGTCCTTGTCCTCAGCTACTTTGTGTGTGTTTGTGCGAGACACGAACGGCGCCGGGCCAGGGCGGCTGCCCCTCCCTCCTTCCCTCCTCCTCCTCCTCTCCTCCCCTTCCTCCGGCCCCCGATCCGGATCTGTCACTTTATTTATTTAACCTATTTATTTATGGAGCGGGCGAGGCTTTGCGCTCGGACTGACGGACATCCACAGTGGGCACCGTGCTGTGACCACCCCGGGTGTGCGCAGCTCCCCGCAGTGCCTGGCACAGCGCTGGGCACCGGGACACCACCGGGACACTGCTCCATCCCTCTCCAGGGGCTTTGGCAGGAGCTGAGGCTGCCCTGGCCCCTGGGGCTGGCTTGGCTTTGCTGGACCCCAGGGAATTTGGAGGTTTCTCCATGGATTGAGAGATTCTGTGGTGGCAGAGTCCCCCAGCGGGACTCCCCAGCCTGCATTAACGCCGGTGGCAGCAGGGACACCGCAGTGACTGTGGGCGTGGCTGTCACTCCTGGAGCACCAGCTCCATCCGCAGGGCTTGCAGAGTCACCGGAACAAGTGACCCAAAGCCCGGGGCTCTGTCCACCTGTGCCAGGCTCTGGAGACACTCTGGAGACAGCCCCACCGAGTTCCCGACGCCCGGCTCGCTCCCACCCCCGGGTGTGTAACTCCTGACAAGAGCAAGAGGTGGGAATCTCCAGCCCCTTCCAGCTGCCCTCCAAGCCTGGCAGCTCACCCTGGGAGCAGCACTGCCTGCAGAACTGAGAGAGGCTCCATCCTGCAGCTAACAGCACCAGAGAAATGTGGGACAAAGAGGTGACACCCAGGGCAGCGATGGCATCGCTGTCCCCTGGGCGATGGCGCACAGAGGTGACCTCTGTCACCTCCTGGTTGGGACAGACTTCCTGGTGGGTTGTGGAGGACTGGATGTGGAATGGTGATGGGTAAGAGGGGGAAGCCACAGGGGCTCTGGGGGGTGAATCCTGCCCCAGCAGCTGCAGGCACAGGGACAGCGCTCGGTGTTCCTGCTCTGGGGTGGAGGGACGTTGGTGAAGTGCCAGGCCAGCAGCTGTGGTGTCCCTGGGATGGTGGAGGTGGGGACATCCCTGTGTTTGGTGAGATCCTTGTGGATGAAGGAGTGAGCCCTGGTTCTCCTGGGAGGAGGTGGGTCAGCAAAGGGCTGGACAGGGAGGGCAGCTCAGAGAGGATTGCAGGTCGGGAATGTCCTCTGGCAACAAAGAGAATTCCTTCACAGAACGGATGAGGTTGGAAGGGACCCTGGAGCTCACCCAGTCCCCTGGAGCACGTTACTCAGGGTTGTGTCCAGATGGGTTTGGAATCTCCCCAGGGAAGGAGGCTCCAGGAGTGTTCTGGGCAGGCTGATCTTTGCCGTTGGACTGGTCCCTGCTCCCCTCAGGACCGGGGTGAGGGAGGCCAAAGCAGCAAGGCACAGGCATGGGATGGGAACATCCAGAGGAAACCAGGAGCTGTGCCGAGCTCAGAGCCAGGCAGGTCCCACAGCAGCCGTGTCCCATCCCCACGTGGCAGTGCTGGGCCATCCCCTGCCCTTCCCAGCTGTCCCTGACACATCCCTGCACTGCCACAGGGGCTCTTCTCCCCTTCCCATCCGACACTGCCCTGCCTCGAGCCCTCCATCACTGCCCTCTGCCCCTTCCCTTTCCCATCTGTGCCCCGTGACACTCCCTGTCCTTCCGAAGTCCTTGTCCCCTTCTCCCCCAGCCCAGCACCTGCCTCGGGGACACCTTGGGGAGCTGGAGCTTGCTCCAAGGGCTGAGCTCCCTCCCTCTGGCAGCAGCCAGGCCCAGGCTGGGCTCAGCTGGGCAGGAGGGAGCAGGGGAAGGTGTTGGAGGAGTGACAGGTGGGTCCCCTCCATGGTGTGGGGTCACCCCCACAGCCAGGGGTGCCCAGGGCATCCCCCAGAGCGAGCTGGCCCTGTGAAACCACCCAGCAAGGCCAGGCTGGACAGGGCTTGGAGCAGCCAGGGACAGTGGGAGGTGTCCCTGCCATGGCAGGGGTGGCACTGGATGGGCTTTGAGGCCCCTTGCAGCCCAAAGCAGTCCGTGGGTCCCTGATCCTGTGAAACAGCGTGGTTGGGAGAGCTGCTTCTTGCTTTAATTTCCAGGAAAGCGTCTGGGAGTCAGGCTCAGGAAGCACAGACTCAGAATGAGGAGAAGCCTGGGGGGCCTGCAGGAGTAGAATTTCCTCCCTTCCTTGTTTTCCAGCAGTTCCGGTTCCCCTTCAGTGGCTCAGCAGCTCCGGGAGCCCCAAAGGGATGAACTAGTGACCTCTTGCCTCCGCTCTCACCCGGGCTGTGGGAAACAGCTCAGGAGCTGAGGGCCATGGAGCATCCCGGGAGGGGTGGCTGTGACCCAGGAAGGGTGGCTGTGACCCAGGAAGGGTGGCTGTCCTCAGGGAAGGGGGACTGTGGTCCAGGAAGGGTGGCTGTCCCCAGGGAAGGGTGGCTGTCCCCAGGGAAGGGTGGCTCTGTCCAGTGCCCACTGGTTGTCCCTGGGCCCGTGTCCAGCTCGGGCAGGACCGTGCTCACGGTGGATGCTCGGGTCCAGCCGAGCGCCGGGGGCTGCGGGAGGGGAGCCCAGGGGAGGGGATGGCGGGGATGAGGCACTTGCAGCACCGCGGGCCGCTCGTCCCTCCACCTCGGCCGCTGCCCAGGGCCTCTCCCGGCGCTGGGGGCGCTCGGGCTGTGGCTGGGGCCCGCTGTGTGTCGGTGGCGTTCGGTGTCCGTGTGTCGGGCCGGGGCTGCTCCTCGGGGACAGGGCGGGGCTGGGGCCGGGGCCGCCTTTTGTTGTTGTTGAACTGTTCTTTTGGGGTTCAGGTTTGGCCGTTTTTCCGCGGGGAGGGGGGTGCGGGTCTGTTCCGGGTTCATGGACAAGGTGAGGGCCTCGATTAGGACCAAATTTTCGTGCCTGTTGCTCTGGTGATTTATTTAGAAATCAAAAAGTTTTACTGTCTGGTGGCCCATCCTTGTCACTCTATACATAGGAATATACAGGACATATTATAAATATATATATATTATACATAGTGTCTGGAGAGAGGCCGTTCCCGGCGGGAAGGACGCTCCTCACTGTGCTCTAATGTAGCTTCGACCCCGCGCCGGCAGCGCCCAGGGAGCGCCAGCGCCCTCCAGGATGGCAACGACACAAATAAAGGAATGAGCATCACTGCCAGGGCTCCGCAGCCTCCTTCGCCCGGCGGCCCTGAGCCCTCCTTTCTCCTTCCCGAGACCGGGATTTGTGCCCAGCTGCGTGTTCCCGGAGCGACGGAGCGCTGGGACAGAGCCAGCTCGGGGACACGGACACCGGGAAAGGGCCCGCCACAGTCGGGACATCGCAAAAGGGAGAGCTGGAAAAGGGGGGGCTGGAAAAGGGAGAGCTGGAAAAGGAAAAGGGGGAGCTGGAAAAGGGAAAAGGGGGAGCTGGAAAAGGAGGAGCAGGAAAAGGGAGAGCTGGAAATGGGGGAGCTGGAAAAGGAAAAGGGGGAGCTGGAAAATGGAGAGCTGGAAAAGGAAAAGGGGGAACTGGAAAAAGGAAAAGGAGGAGCAGGGAAAGGGAGAGCTGGAAATGGGGGAGCTGGAAAAGGAAAAGGGGGAGCTGGAAAAAAGGACAGCTGGGAAAGGGAAAAAGGGGAGTTGGAAAAGGGAAAACGAGGAGCTGGAAAAGAGAGAAGGGGAGTTGGAAAAGGGAGAAGGGGAGCTGGAAAAGGAAAAGGAGGAGCTGGAAAAGAGAGAAGGGGAGCTGGAAAAGGGAAAAGGGGTGTTGGAAAAGGGAGAAGGGGAGTTGGAAAAGGGAAAAGGGGTGTTGGAAAAGGGAGAAGGGGAGCTGGAAAAGGGAAAAGGGGTGTTGGAAAAGGGAAGAGGGGAGCTGGAAAAGGGAGAAGGGGAGCTGGAAAAGGGAAAAGGGGTGTTGGAAAAGGGAAGAGGGGAGCTGGAAAAGGGAGAAGGGGAGCTTGCCCGGAGCCCCCCAGTGGCAGAGGGCAGCTCGTGCCCAGGGAGGAGAGAAGAGCCTGGGGGAAAAGCAGGAATGAGATTAAACAGGGACATCCAGAGCCCACAGGGAGAGCAGGGAAGGAGCAGGGCCCCGGGTGGGTCCAAGCTGCTCGGGAACAGGAGCTGCCGTGGCCTCGCTGCCTCAGGAGCTGCAGCTCGGGGCGGGGAGGGGCCAGGTCACCTCCCAAGGGCTGCGGGAGGTTTCCCTTCCACTGCAAATGGGGAAATTCCATGGCTTAGGCATTAAAGCAGCTCTAAGGAAACATTGCAAAGGCATAGAATGGGTTGGGAGGGACCTTAAATCCCATCCCATGGCAGGGACACCTGCCACTGTCCCAGGGTCACCTCCCACTGTCCCAGGTGCTCCAACCCCAGTGTCCAGCCTGGCCTTGGGCACTGCCAGGGATCCAGGGGCAGCCACAGCTGCTCTGGGCACCCTGTGCCAGCCCTGCCCACCCTGCCAGGGAACAATTCCTGCCCCACATCCCACCCAGCCCTGCCCTCTGGCTCTGAGGGAGTTAAAAGCCCTGTGGATGTGACCCTTGGGGACAGGGCTCCCTGGTGGCCTTGGCAGTGCTGGGGAGGAGTTGGGCTCTGTGGCCTCCCAGGGCTTTTCCAGCCCAAGGGACTCCGTGATTGCAGGCACGCAGAGATTTGTTGTGTTTCAGACATCACGGAAAAGGTCACTTGTGATCAGGTGAGTCGCAGTAAATGCCACTGAAAAGGGACTGAGGCTGAAGTAAGGAAAGATTAAAGGTCTCTCAGAGACACTGGATGTCCCCAAATCAGCCAGGTCAGATTTTATTCGTGCAGTTATTGGAGTTTGGTGAAGTGAGCTGCCAGTGAGGGGTTTGGGATGTCACAGAGGAAAAACCGAGTGTCCAAACAGGAACTGGATAAACGTGAGGAATAGCTCTAAAATGGGGAAAGGGCAGCTTGAGGGCTCCTCTGCTCAGCTGAACTGAATTTCCTGAAAGGACTGAATGGATCAACAAAATCCACCTGAAAATCCTGCCAGGGGAACATGTGAAGGTGACAACCACCATGGGCTGGTCCAAAGCAAATCCCACCAGAGCAGCTTCATGCTCTGCAGGAATACGAGTCCCTGCAGGTGTGGGGGGCACAGGCTGGGACAGAATGAGGGATTTTGGTGAAACTCTGACACCCTCCCTGAGCAGAGGCCCAAATGGAGTCAACAATGGAAGTCTTCCCAAGAGAGAAACAGGTCACAGGGAGGCAGAGACAAATGGCATTTGTCTCTGTGGATTTTCCTGCTGGGGAAGGCCCTGCTTTGGAACCAGGGCTGAGACCTTTTGTGATGGGTTTGTCAAAATCAACAGGAACGATGTGAAAACGTGAGAGAAATGGAGTTATTCCCCCTGGGAGCTCTTGTGGAGAGCAGCAGTCGTGGTCTGCCAACAGCAGAAATGCAGCTGCAACAGGGAGGGATTATCCCATTGCTGCTACCAGGAGCAGGGAGGACAAGAATTCCTGGTCTTCAAACACAGCAGGGAATATTTAGGTGAGAATTTGGGACACCCAATTCCCCGAGGCTGGCACTGGAGGATTCCTCCCTGTAGGGGAGGTTTTTAAGGGCAGATGGCAGCCAAGCTCATCACAAGGACACTGGAGGGCACAGCAGGGAGGGGTGACATCAGTGGGCTAACATTGGGACGTCCCTCCCAATCCTTTGGGAATGACAGCCTGGGAGCACGAGGTCCCTGAGGGACAGGGACACATCACAAGTGTGGCCACAGGCAGGAGCTCTGTGCAGCCAAAGGACTCCAGAGATGGGGCACAGAAAGGCAGGAAAGGATTTCCCCACACCAACTGTAGGGCCCCAAGGGTTCTGAAATGGCACCTTTGGCTAAGGTCAGCTACGTGCCCTGGGGATCATATTCATGATCTCAGATTTCATGAGAATATTGAGCCAGGCTGTGGGGATATGATTTGGAAGGTTATTGTCCCATCTGCTGACAGTTCAGGAAAAAAAAAAAATGTAGCTTTTATTGAAATCTAGAAAATTTAGGAGAAATTCACTCCCACAATTTTTGTTTCTTTCTTAGGACAAATCACAGTACTTTTTCCTGCCATGAATCTAAAATGTATACCTTAGGTTGCCCAGGAAAGCTGTGCCTGGAAGTGTCCAAGGCCAGCCTGGATGAAGCTTGGTTGAGGTTGGATTTAGGGACAGGCTCTTCCCCCAGAGGGTGCTGGCACTGAATGTCCCCAGAGCTCCAGGAGAGCTTGGACACCACCCCAGGGATGCCAGGGTGGGATTTTGGGGTGTCTGGATGGGACTGGGTGATCCCTTTGTGTCCCTTCCAGCTCAGGACATTCCATCGTTCCTGTTGCTACAGCAGTGCTAAAGCTTTATTATCATCTTGGCAAAGTGCTCTGGGATTTATTGGTTGTAAAGAATTCCCAAAGGGCCAAATGTTTTCACTCCTCAGTAGATTTCAAAGCAGGAGGGAGCCACAGCCCCCAGGAATGTTCCCTGTGCACTTCCCAAGAGAGAAGCTGTGTGGGAAGCCTTTGGTGCAGAGAGGGTTTGGGGATTATTTTGGGGTTTTTTGTTGTTCCCTGATGCTCTCATGACACCCTGTGGGCTTCCCCCTGTACTACTGTAGCTCCATGAACCCCCAGGAATTCCACTCTTGTCCTCCCTGATGGCTTTTCCCTTCTGTCCCTACATTTTTCTGTGATTTTTTTCCTCCAGGCTGTACCTCAGACTTTAATTGCTTTTCAGCAAGGGAATCTTGTCACTGATGTGGCTGCCCCTGCCTCCCTGGCAGAAAATATTCCCAATAAAATCCAACCTGAGTTTTCACCTGAGGTTCAGTGTGAATCTCAGCTGGGCAAAGCACCAACTGTTCTTTTCTTATCCAGAATCCTGGAATGGTTTGGGTGGGAAGGGACCTTAAAAATCACCCAGTGCCACCCCTGCCATGGCAGGGACACCTCCCACTGTCCCAGGGACACCTGCCACTGTCCCAGGTGCTCCAACCCCAGTGTCCAGCCTGGCCTTGGGCACTGCCAGGGATCCAGGGGCAGCCACAGCTGCCAGGGAACAATTCCTGCCCCAAATCTGAATTATTTACTACCTCAGTAATGGCAGCTCCTCTGGTGAGGGAATGTTTTCTGCTTGGAAGAGCACGTGGCAGCCTGCAGTGAGCTGTCAGGAGAGGCAGCTGGGCTGAGCTCTCAGGCAGCTCTGGTGATCCCAGCCTCAGGGGACTGGGGACACTTTGCCCTGTAGGAAAAGACATCCCTGGACTTCCCTGGTTCCCCCAGGAAACCCCTGGAGCCTGGCCTTGAAGGCTGCCCTTCCTCTCATGGTGAGGGTGGGCAGGAAACCTCCAGCTCCAGCAGACAGGTGCTGGAATCCAGCTGCAGAAATCCCCACGTGGTGCTCAGTGCATCACTTCCCAGGGAAAGGGAAGTCTGCATCCTTTTGGGTGATCTCCCTGTTTGTTATTGGGCCTGACACCCCTGGGCAGGAGGGAAAGGCCAGAGCTGCTGCACTTCCCGGGACAGGTGAGAGCAGCAGCTCTGGAACCCTCCCCTCTGTCACAGCAGGTCCTGGGAGTCACTGGAGCCATCCCACTGCTCACCCTGATCCCTGCTGGGATCACCTCTGGGTGCTCCTTCCTTTCCCTGGGATTCCAAGCCCCCGTGCTCCTCCCCTGAGCCTTTTCCCATCACTGGAGTGTTTGGTTGCTGCCATCCCTAAGTGCACTGAGCTGTGACTTCAGACATGGAACCACAGGAATGCAGGACAGCAGCTGGAAAGGTGTATCTGAGGGAGGAAACTGGGATATTCCATATGGATCCAGGACAGCAGCTGGAAAGGTGTTCTGAGGGAGGAAACTGGGATATTCCATATGGATCCAGGACAGCAGCTGGAAAGGTGTTCTGAGGGAGGAAACTGGGATATTCCATATGGATCCAGGACAGCAGCTGGAAAGGTGTTCTGAGGGAGGAAACTGGGATATTCCATATGGATCCAGGACAGCAGCTGGAAAGGTGTTCTGAGGGAGGAAACTGGGATATTCCATATGGATCCAGGACAGCAGCTGGAAAGGTGTATCTGAGGGAGGAAATTGGGATTTTCCATATGGATCCAGGACAGCAGCTGGAAAGGTGTATCTGAGGGAGGAAATTGGGATATTCCATATGGATCCAGGACAGCAGCTGGAAAGGTGTATCTGAGGGAGGAAATTGGGATATTCCATATGGATCCAGGACAGCAGCTGGAAAGGTGTATCTGAGGGAGGAAACTGGGATTTTCTGTGGATTGCCCCACAGCAGCAGCATGTTGCTCACACTGAGGGGAGTCCTCCTGAGGGAAGGGCACAGAAGTGTTCATCCACTGGGAATCATCAATCCCCACTCTTCATTAGGTCACAGTCAATCCCAGGGCTTTTGTGAAGATCCTGGACACTGGGAATGGACCAAACCACCCCCACTGAAGGGATGAGAAATCCCCTGGGAGGGAGCAGATGTCCTCGGGTTGTCATTGGCAAAGCAGCCCTGACCCAGGGAATTTCTCTTCCCTCATTCATGGTCGTTTGTTGTTGTTCCACATGGCTGAATGCACTGTCAGTTATTTCTGCATGGCTTATCCCCACAGCACTGACCTGTCACAGGTACCTCCTGCTGTGTCCTGGAATTGTGGCCTTCCATGTGTTCTCTTTGCTTCTTCCTCCCTCAGCATTCCACTCCTCCTGTGCCCCAGGGTGTGTCACCACTCAGCACCACGGCCAGAATCAGTCAGAGAAACCTGCAACCACAGACCTGATCAGATATTAACTATCTGCTTCCTTCTGTATTAAATACCAGCTTTAATAACACAACTGTCAGGGAGCAGGAGGAGATGCTCTGCTGAGTCTGGAACAGGAGCTCCCTGGGATAGTGGAAAGTGTCCCTGCCCACGCAGGGGGTGGAACTGGATGGGCTTTGAGGTCCTTTCCCACCCAAACCAGTCTGGGATTCCACGATTTCAGAAAAGAAACCCCTCAATCCTCTCTAAGTTAATCCTTTTTGTAGCTCTCAGCGTGGCAGAAAGTGCAATGGCTGAAGCAGAGATTGCAGCTTATTTGGGATATTTGGGAGCCACGGCCGGGGTTACACTCCTCTGATCTAATTCCATCTCCTGATTTTATCTCCTGAGATTTTATCTCCTGACACTGCACAGGAGGAAATGAAGCCCAGTTCACTGTGAGGGGATTGGCTCATCCCTGAGGGAAAAGGAAGGACTGACACCATTCCAGCACTATCCCAGTTTGTGGGGATGTCTTGGTTTGGAAAGACAAGAAGGCAGGAGCCTCCCTTGGAATGGAGAATGTAAACTCCTTCCCTCTGAATTATTATAATTTTGAAATTAAGGGGCCTTTCAGGGAAAGGTACAGGAATAGGAATAACAGTCCTTTCCTGGGAATATTAAAATTAAAATGTAGTAGCACAAAAAAAGCAAACAAAAAAAGAAAACCCTGCCATAGTCAGAGCACGCCCTGAGCCCGTTGGTCAGGCTGTTGGTGTCAGCCCAGATCAATCCTCCTGCAGTGACAGATGTGGTTCTGTGGCAGCAGAGATGATCCTGGAGAAGGTCCAGTGGTGCTGAGCTGGGGCTGCTCTCCCTCTGGGAATCCAGAGCACACAGGCTGTGCTGGGCTTCTGAATGCCAGGGCTGATCCAGGGGGGAATGCTGGGCTCCTGCCCCTGGGTGGAGCCTCTCCCAGTGGGTGCTGGAATTGTCTGAGCCCTGCAGGGAGCCTGGATGGCCCACGGACAGCAGATATCCCTGCAGGGAGGATGGGGCCTGGAAGGGAGAAAGAAAACACATCCCCAGCCAGTTTTAACAGTTGGCAATAAAATACACACTGCTGGTTACAGCTTGGATTGCAACCCAAGACAGGGGACCTGGGGGAATGGGAGGCAGGGGCAGAGCTGGGAGGGGGAATGGGGACATTGTGGACAGTGGGGACAGTGGTTTGAGGAGCTCTCTGAACACAAACACAGCACCTGCTCTGGCAATGAGACACTGAACTGTTCCCCACAAGGCGCAACCTGGAGGTTTCCACAAACCCAGCACAGCAAGGAGCAAAAATTGCAATGTTTGTAGTTACCCCACCTGTTTTCATGAGACCACCTATGTAATGCAGGGCTGCCACCTGCCTAATGAGTGTTTATTTAGAAATTCTCATTTCTGTGCCTGCCTGGCCTCTTTTGGGGGGCTCTGGGGAGGGGCCCTCCTGTTTTAAACATCACTTTTCTTGCCAAGCAAGATGTGTCTGCTGCCCTGGGCCACAGCTTGTGAATAGTCACATCCATGCTTATATTTACACCAGCATATACGTGTGTAAATAAGTGTGTAATAAGAAGCGTGGCTCCAGCTAGATGATAAGAGACACGGCAGGTGGCACATTAGGAGCCAACAGTCAACAGGGAGATCCCCGACTATGCGTTAAAGGCCCTTCGAGGCAGCTCAGGCTCCGTCTTTTGAGGCTGTTTCAACCATAGCCAACCCGTTTCACAACCCCCTGCCCATTCTCCATGCGGGCCTGGGCGAACCGTTCGCTATTTCTGACTCTCGGGACGTCACCATCGGTGTCACTGCGGAGGTGCCGGGCCTCGGGCTGTGAGGGAACTGCCGCCATCTTTCCCCCTCAGCCACCGCGCCAGCGCAGGCTGCGGGAACCGCCGGCCAGCGCGGAGGAGGGAGCGGAGGCTGCCGGTGGCACTCGGTGGCGATGAGAGACGGGAGCTGTCGGCGGTGGCCGCTGTGGCAGGGGGAACACATCTCCGCCATGACGAAGCAGCAGCGCCGCCCCGAGGCGCCCCCGCCGCCATCTTTGCTCCCCTCAGGCGCCGCCGCCATCTTTGCTCGCCCGCCGAGAGGCGGGAACGCGGCCGCGGTGGGCGTGGCCCCACAAGCCCCGCCCCTCCATGGGCGGGCCCGGCGGGCGGGGTCACATGACCGCGGCCCGTGCGCAGCCGGAGCCAACATGGCGGCGGCGGCGGGCGCAGGGGCCGCCGCTCTCGGCGCTGCCCGCGTTTAGGGGCCGCCGGCCCGGCCCCGCCGCCCCCGCGCCCGCCCGACAGCCCCCGAGCGCCCCGAGCCCCGCCGCGTCCGACATGAGGGAGAAGGGCCGCAGGAAGAAGGGCAGGACCTGGGCAGAGGCCGCCCGGACGGTGCGCGGGGGGGGGCCGCGGGGCGGGTCGGAGGCCGCGGGGCGGGTCGCGGGGGGACGGGAGCTGCGGCGGGGCCCGCCCGGCTCTGCCGCCGCTCCGCTCCGCCGCCGCGGTTCGGCTTGACCTGTTCCCCGCTTGCTTCATGCTTCCCGGCAGGAATTTCCCTGGGAAGCGGCGCGGGGGAGGGACTGGCGCTGGGATTTGCTGTGGCGAGCGAGGGTGGAAGTCGCACCCGAGAGCAAGTGACGGGCACGGGGGGGTTTCGCTATCTGCCGTGTCCTTCCGTGCAGCTGAGCTCCTTCAGGTGCGAGCTGCCGAGTTGCCCCAGGGTCAGGGAGAGCTGCGAATCCTAAAAGGTGAATTTTTACCCGGCGGTTTCCCAGCGTGGCAGGGTTTATTCTGTGCTGTCGCCTGGCTGCAGTGCGCCGGGCACGGAGGCTGGAGAAAGGAGAAGTTCAGAAGTGGGACAGGAATGAGAGAGGAAACTCCACAAGTGCGACCTGCGGGAGCTGGGCTGAAACCCTGCGTTGTGAAAGCTCGGCTTAAACTTCCCAGCTCGGGATAAATCCCCTCGCGGAGAGAGAGGGAGGAGCCGGCCTTCTGAGAACCCTCCTGCCAGAGAGGGATCTGTTCAAACAAGACTTGAAAAGTCTGGCTGGGGAGCAAATGTAAATAGAAACCTGCGGCTGAGACTTGCAAGGGATATTTTAATACATAAATTCGTCTGGACCTCGTGGTTACAGCGTGAAAGGCATCAGAGTGGCTGCTGTGTTCAGGAGATGCAGTGCAGTTGGGGGTTTTTAGGGAATCACTTACTGGCTTGCAGGGAAACACTTTGGTGTTGCTCTGCAAATGTTTTTGTGTATAATTGTCAGAGTTTCTTTGGAGAGAACGGTGGCAGGGTCTCCAGTGGAGGACACGAGTGGGATCAGCTCTTTTCCAGCCTCTGTGCACTGCTGTCCTGCCACAGATCCCTAAGAATCCCCTTAAGGGCTAAAGCATGAGTTTAACAAAGCTGCACATTGCCCAGAGCCAGGGCACAGGCAGGCAAAAGGAGGGAAGGATGAGTAAATCCCAGCCCAAACGCCAGCTTTGGGAAATCTGTGTGCTCAGCAGGAATGCTGCAGGACTCTGGTCAAACTCCAGCTCCAATCTCCCCGAGGTTTCCCTGTGGTTTGGGCTTGGTTTTTGCCCGTGGTTCTTGTCCTGCCTTGTGTGCTGGGCTTGGCTCTCAGTTTGGAGGGAAAATTGGAAAATTGTGATAAGAAATGTAAAAGCTCTCAGGTGCCTGCTTTTAGGAGGTGACAGAAAACTGTCCCCAAGCTCAGGACTGTCCCCTTTTGTCCCCAGGGATCCCCTGTGTGTGGAGATTCCCTCACTGAGCTCTGAGCTGGCTCTGGGGTGAGCCCAAGAGTCCCTGGGCTGCAGGGGATGGGCCTGGGGCTCTGCTTGTCTCAGGATCAGTCACCCAGCCTGGAAAATCCCTCCCAGCCCAGCCATGGAGTCCCAGCTGTGCCCAATCCCCACCTTGTCCCCAGAGCACTGAGGGCCCATCCAGGAATTCCTGGGACACCTCCAGGGATGGGGATCCAAACCTCCCTGGGCAATTCCAAGACCTAAGCAGCCTTTCCATGGGGAAATTGCTGCTGCTGTCCACCCTGAGCCTGCCCTGGCCCAGCCTGAGGCCATTTCCCCTTGTCCTGTCCCTGTGCCCTGGGAGCAGAGCCCGACCCCCCCTGGCTGTCCCCTCCTGTCAGGGAGTTGTGCAGAGCCACAAGGTCCCCCCTGAGGCTCCTTTTCTCCAGGCTCAGCCCCTTTCCCAGCTCCCTCGGCTGCTCCTCACAGAACTGACTCTCCAGGCAAGTTTGTCCCCAGCTCCCTCAGGTCACCCCAGCTGCATTTCCTGGGCAGGTCTGTACCCTTCTCTTGCCCTGTCACCTCTGCACTGGTGCTCACAGGTGGCTGAGGCAGCTAAACCAGCCAAAAACACTGCTTTTTATAACTTAACTTCTGGTACTGATCTTTTCTTGTTCCACTTCAGTCCTCCTGGCCAGGAGTTTGGGATTAGGTGTCCTGCAGTTCTGGGGAGGTGTGGGAATACACCGAGGTGCTTTATCCCTGAATTAATCCACTGGAGCAGCTCAGAGGTGAGACGTGGCAGTGAGGCTGTGCTCTCTGCTCCTGGGGGAGCTGCAGGGCTGAGGGGATCCCGTGGGAGCCCAGCTGTGCTGCTCTGGGGAGCCCTGGGGCTGGTAACTGGGGCAGCAGAGCAGCGTGAGGTGAGGGAAGGGTCCCCGTGAGGGCAGGAAGTCACTGTTGATAAACAACCTTTTCTCATTTCCTGCCTGCTGCAGCTGCAGAGAGCTGGGAGCTGCTGCCTGGGCTGGGGACAGGCTGGGGACAGGCCCTGGGCTCCCTGCAGCTCAGAGCCCACCTGCAGGAGGGCAGGAGCAGCACAAAGTTTGCAGGTGCCAGTGTTCAGGCTGCCCTGTGCCAGGCTGGGGTTGTGACCCTGCAGCCAGAGCAGTGCCAGGGTGTGTGTGCACAGCCAGGGGGATGCCCCAGCTCAGGGTTAGCAGGGCTCTGGAAGTGCTGCCTCCTCACCCAGTGCTGGCAGGGAGAGCAGGGCTTGGCTTTAGTCCTGTGTGCATCCCACAGCCCCAGTGTGGGCAGCAGGGAGGGGAAATTGTGCCCCTGTGCTCAGGTGAGAGCCCACCTGCAGAGCTGCCCCAGCCCTGGGGACAACAGCACAAGGAGCTGGAGCTGCTGGAGAGAGTCCAGAGGAATCCACGGAGCTGCTCCAGGGCTGGAGCCCCTCTGGAGCCAGGCTGGGAGAGCTGGGGGTGCTCACCTGGAGAGGAGAAGCTCCAGGGAGAGCTCAGAGCCCCTCCAGGGCCTAAAGGGGCTCCAGGAGAGCTGCAGAGGGACTGGGGACAAGGGCTGCAGGGACAGGACACAGGGAATGGCTTCCCAGTGCCCAGGGCAGGGCTGGATGGGATGTGGGGCAGGAATTGTTCCCTGGCAGGGTGGGCAGGGCTGGCACAGGGTGCCCAGAGCAGCTGTGGCTGCCCCTGGATCCCTGGCAGTGCCCAAGGCCAGGCTGGACACTGGGGTTGGAGCACCTGGGACAGTGGCAGGTGTCCCTGGGACAGTGGGAGGTGTCCCTGCCATGGCAGGGGTGGCACTGGATGGGCTTTAGGGTCCCTTTCCCCCAGGCCTGGCATTCCCAAGGGCTGCAGCAGCTGCCCTCACAAACAGGTCACTCAGCACTTTGTGTCCCTGTGTGACCCAGCCACGGAGCATTTCCAGAGCCCACAGAGCCCCTCAGCAGTGCCAGGGAGTGCAGCAGGGAACCCCTTTCCTCAGGTCACCCACGGGGACTTCCCCTGAAAAACCAAGGCCAAATCCCTGCAGGCTGAGCCCATTCCAGCTCACCCTCATTCCCTCCCTGCCCACAGAGCCCACACCAGCCTGGCTGGGGCGTGCAGGCAGGAATGGCACGGGGACAGGCCCCTGTGGCAGGGAGAACTCAGCTCTGCCCATCCCTCCATGGAGGAAGCTGCCCGCTGAGCTCTGTGCTGAGCACAGGGAGAGAGAGCAGGAGCAGCAGCTGCAGGAGCTGAGCAGGCACAGCATCCCTCAGGAGTTCTCTGCTGCACAGCACAAGTTGTGGAACATGAGGGCACCTCCAGCCTCAGCCCTGGGAGCACCCACTGGGCACTACAATGGAGACCATGGAATCATGGAATGCTCAGGGTGGAAAGGAACAGCACAGCTCATCCAGTTCCATGGCAGGGACACCTGCCACTGTCCCAGGGACACCTCCCACTGTCCCAGGTGCTCCAAGCCCAGTGTCCAGCCTGGCCTTGGGCACTGCCAGGGATCCAGGGGCAGCCACAGCTGCTCTGGGCACCCTGTGCCAGCCCTGCCCACCCTGCCAGGGAACAATTCCTGCCCCACATCCCATCCAGCCCTGCCCTGGGCACTGGGAAGCCATTCCCTGTGTCCTGTCCCTCCAGCCCTTGTCCCAGGTCTCTCTCCATCTTTCTTCTCCCCTTCAGGCACAGTGAGGTCACCCTGGAGCTTCCCTTCTCCAGGCTGAACAATCCCAAGTCTCTCCCAGCCTTTCCTTAGAGCAGAGCTGCTCCATCCCTGTGATCACCTCATTCCCTCCTCTGGGTTTGCTCCAGCAGCTCACTGATTGTTCCATGGCAAAAGTCTGGAGGCTGCTGTGGAGCTCAGCAGGTTCCTCCTGGAGAACCTGGGATGGGTTTTTCTCTTCCCACTGAGGTGTTGAACACGGTGCTGCTGCAGAAGGTTCAGGGACTAATTAATCCCACTTTGTGGAATGAGCTGGTGAAGGCTTCCCAGGGTGTTTTTTTTTTTTTTCTGGAGGAGATTTTGTTGCTCTGTTGGGCTTTTTGGTGCTGCTCTGTTTCGTTTTTAAAGCCCTGGGGATTATCACAGCTCCTTCCCTGTTCCCAGGCTGTGGCCAGGGAGGAATTTCCAATGCAGACACAGAGCCCTGGTGAGGGTTGGTCTGTCACAGCTGTAAAACACCTTTGCAGAGGTGTCTGAAGGACAGGGCCAGGGCAGGTGGTGGCCACAGCTCAGGGGCCTGAGGCTGTGTCTGGTGTCCTCCCAGCCCGTGACGCAGCTCCTGCCTCTGGCCAGGGAATCACCTTGGCTCTGCTTCCAGGGAAACACTCTGAGGCTGCACAGGGCTGAGCAGGACTTGGCACAGGCTCTGTCACATGTTCATGGAGAAGGGCACTTTGCTTCCCTCCTCACTCACACACATCCCTGATCAGCTGCAGCTCTTGGATGTCAGTTTTCCTGAGGTTTTTTTTTTTTTTCAAGTTTTTCCTGAAGGATTTCTGTGCAGGGCACCTCCAGTGCTGGGGGCAGCTGGAGCGTGTCCAGGGCAAGGGAATGGAGCCCCAGGAGAGGCTGAGGGAGCTGGGAAAGGGGCTGAGCCTGGAGAAAAGGAGCCTCAGGGGGGACCTTGTGGCTCTGCACAACTCCCTGACAGGAGGGGACAGCCAGGGGGGGTCGGGCTCTGCTCCCAGGGCACAGGGACAGGACAAGGGGAAATGGCCTCAGGCTGGGCCAGGGCAGGCTCAGGGTGGACAGCAGCAGCAATTTCCCCATGGAAAGGGTGCTCAGGCCTTGGCAGTGCCCAGGGAGGGTTGGATCCCCATCCCTGGAGGTGTCCCAGGAATTCCTGGATATGGCACTCAGGGGACAAGGTGGGGATTGGGCACAGCTGGTTCTCAAAGGCCTTGGAGGGATTTTCCAGCCTCAGGGATCCTGGAATTCTGTGACTTCCCAGTAAAGGCAGCAATTGCAGGTGTGAGCTCAGCTTGATCCTCTAACACCTGCACTTGTGGTCCTGGAAGTTGTAGTCAGCTGAAATCTGCTTTAAGCTCATCCTGGGCAGCTCTAACAGACCAGTGGAGGCTTAAAAATGGTTCCTGTGTGGAAGCAGAACTCGTGAAGGGTGAGGTGGAAGTGTAATCCTCTCTAAAGGCTGGAGCAAACCAGCAGACTACAAAATCCTCCTTCCAGTCACCATAATCCAATTATTGGCCTGCCCTTTGAAACACTCATTTCCAAGTTCCTTTGCCCCTGCTGGGAATTTTAACCTCTTGAAGGGCTCTGAATTTTAACCTCTTGAAGGGCTCTGAGTGGTTGCAGACACCATCCCTGCAGCTGTGGGTGTGCAGGTGGTTGCTCTGGAGCTCAGTGAAGTCCAGTCCCCACCTTTGGGGCTGGCAGTGCAGTGCTGGCTAAGGTGGGGGCTCATTAGGTTGCTAATTACAATTACAATTAGCAGTACACGTTGTTTAAAAGCTACCCCAGGGCCTGGCTCTTGGCTCGGCAGTGGAGCCCACCTGTCCCGGGGTATGAGAGCAGCTGGAAAAGCTGTGGAATGTTGTTTCCCTGTGCAGGGCAGGGTGGGGCAGCAGTGTGAGAGCCGCAGGGAGCAGTGGCTGTGCCAGGTGGGGAATCCCCAGGCCTGCCCCCAGCAGGATCCCAGCTGGAAATGTGGGCAGCTTTTCACCCCTGCTCCAAGAGGAACAGTTCAGTGCTGATGGAGGATCCCAAAGGATTCTCTGTGTTCTATAGTCACAGAGCAGTTTGGGTTGGAAAGGACCCTAAATCTGATCCTATTCCACCCCCTGCCACGGCAGGGACACCTCCCACTGTCCCAAGGTGTCCCAGTGTCCAGCCTGGCCTTGGGCACTGCCAGGGATCCAGGGGCAGCCACAGCTGCTCTGGGAATTCCATCCCAGCCCCTCCCAGGGAACAATTGCTGTCCTTGTTGAAAGCCATAAATGGGCCATAGGTGTAGATTTGTTCATTTAATTTTAGCAGGAGAGGTTTGGAGTCCTGGAGTCTCCTCTGTGCACAGGCTGTGCTCTCCTCCCCAGGCAGCTCAGCCCTGCACCTCCACAAGGCTGCCTGAGCATTTCAGGGCAAGGTTTTTGCAAGTGGAGACCCAAAGGCAGAGAGGTGTTTCCTGGGTATAAAACCCTGGATTGGTTTGGGTTGGGAGGGAGCTTCCAGATCTCCGTGTCCCTGCCACGGTCTCTGCAGCACCTGCAGGAGGTGTCAGTGGTCACTGCAGTGACAGCATTTGGTGTCTGAGAGAAATGGATCAGCTTCTCTTCAATGGGCTTGGATGTGCTCTCTGGTGAGGTGTTTTTGTTTTTCAGAGAGGGAAATCCAAACTCTGCAGAACTGGGATGTGGTGCAGCGAGTGTGATTTGCCTGAGTGATGCAAAAATGTGCTTGGGGCTGGGGTGTCGTGCAGCAAGTGTGATTTATTTGAGTGCAGATACAGTAGTGTGGGTGTGAGTGGCTGCCCAGGCTCAGCAGGGCTGGCTGAACACCCTCCTGTGGCTTTGGGGTTCAGTCCTGAGCAGCAGCTGAGCTCCTCAGCACGTGTCAGACACAGCAGAACCCAAAGCTCGAGATTGGGATTTGCTTTCTCTACAATTGTCAGGTTTTTCTGCTTCTGTGGGTCTGTTTGGAGGGCCAGGAGCAGCTGGGACCTTGTCCCATTGCTGCAGTGTCTGTAAAACATCTCTGCTGTCACCACTGTGGGATGTTCCTGGAGGTGTGCCCCGAGTGCAAGTCCCCAGGGAAGAGCCTCGGTGACAGTGACAGTGCTGCTGAGCGGCCTCTCAGATGAAATTGGATAACTGTGCCCTTTCCTCACGTCCTGTGGGTGCTCCAGAACTCTGCTTTGCAGGGCAGTGGAGCCCTTGGGATGAGAACTGGGAGGAGTGATGGGATCCCATCATGGCTTGTGTTGGAAGGGAGCTTAAAGCTCCTCCTGCCACGGGCAGGGACATCTTCCACCAGAGCCTCAGGGACAGGACAAGGGGAAATGGCCTCAGGCTGGGCCAGGGCAGGCTCAGGGTGGCCAGCAGCAGCAATTTCCCCATGGAAAGGGTGCTCAGGCCTTGGCAGTGCCCAGGGAGGTTTGGATCCCCAGCCCTGGAGGTGTCCCAGGAATTCCTGGATGTGGCACTCAGTGTTCTGGGGACAAGGTGGGGATTGGGCACAGCTGGGACTCATTTCAGAGAACTTTTCCAGCCTCAGGGATCTTGGGATTATCCAGGCACGTGGGTTACACACTCAGCCCAGTTCTGTTTTAATTACAGTCATTTAGTTTTTAACTGCAGTCACCAAACAGTTGGGTGGTACCGGGGCTGGGGCTCCTGGCCAGGTGGGTTTAAATCCTCAGGTGCATTTAACTGCAAGGACCAGGGAACAAACCCGGGGCAGCAGCTGGAGCTGCTCCTGACCCTTGGGGGTGAGCTGAGTGTCACACAGACGCCCTGATGGTTCCTGGCTCTGCAGCAGCTCCGTGTAAGAGCAGCCAGAGCAGTCCAGGCCTCAGAGCACTTCTGTTCCCTCTGAGTGAGCCAGGCTGGGGTGGCTGCTGCTCACAGTGTCACCTGGGTGTCATTGTAGGGATGCAGCTTCGGGGCAGGAGCTGAGCTTGTGAACTTCTCTCTTTGGGGCACATGAGACTTTATTTTCAGGAGTGTGGCTGGGAACTGAGTTGTGAAGCTGTTCTCAGGGCCCTCGTGGGTACTGGACATAATACCCATGTTGTTGATACTGTGATAACTGGATATCCATGGCAGGGATATTCTGGTGATGGTGCTGTCCCTGAGTGCACAAGTTCCTTGTGTTTCACTTCATCCTGAATTCAAAATTGATTTTGTGAGATGGCTTGGTAAAAATCATCCTGTTCCTTCTTCTGCCCAGCCCTACAGTTTGTGGTTTTTCTTCCTTTCCTCCTTTCCATGTGGGGAAATTGGAATTTATTCTCCAACCTCTTGCAAGAAGCAACAATAAACGTTATCCCTGCCAGCTTTTCCTGAGCTCAGTCCATACTGTCCCAGTGGAGCATCCCCTGGGATGACAGAGCCCAGTCCTGCTTTTCCCCTGTGCTGCTGGCACAGGGGGCACAAACATGGTTTGTGTTCAGAGTTGTCATCAAGGGAAGGGCCCAAGGGAATCCCCTGTGCTCAGGTGAGAGCCCACCTGCAGAGCTGCCCCAGCCCTGGGGACAACAGCACAAGGAGCTGGAGCTGCTGCAGAGAGTCCAGAGGAGGCACGGAGCTGCTCCTGGGCTGGAGCCCCTCTGGAGCCAGGCTGGGAGAGCTGGGGGTGCTCACCTGGACAGGAGAAGCTCCAGGGAGAGCTCAAAGCCCCTCCAGGGCCTAAAGGGGCTCCAGGAGAGCTGCAGAGGGGCTGGGGACAAGGGCTGCAGGGACAGGACACAGGGAATGGCTTCCCAGTGCCCAGGGCAGGGCTGGATGGGATGTGGGGCAGGAATTGTTCCCTGGCAGGGTGGGCAGGGCTGGCACAGGGTGCCCAGAGCAGCTGTGGCTGCCCCTGGATCCCTGGCAGTGCCCAAGGCCAGGCTGGACACTGGGCTTGGAGCCTTTGATCCCGTTCCAAGCCCTGCCATGGGACACTTCCCAGGCTGCTCCAAGGATCTGCCATTAGGCCAGTGTGGAGTAAAGGATTCACTGAGGATTAAAGTCTCCCTGAGCTCAATAATCTGAGTTTTAAAGCATTAACTCACCCCATCCCTGGCTTCCCTCCCGTGTAGAATCTTTCCAAGGCAGACAAAGGAGTTCAGAGTGTCTCTTCTCCCATCCTGCAGCTGTTTTTCCATCTGAACCTGCACATCCCAGTTCGTGCTGGAGAGCTAAACCCCAGACCTGTCCAGAAGGCAGCCAGGAGGTTGTCCCAGCCCAGCAGTGTTGTGGCAGTGATGGCTTTATCCTTCAAGCAGGGACATTTTCATTGCTGTGTGACCTGGGATGGGTTTATTCTCCTCAAACCCCTGTGTGCAGGGGCAGCTGAGGTTCCCCTGCTGCTTTGGGACACTCAGGGACTCACAGCCCCCTGGGGAGGCACAGCAGTGCCCTGCCTCTTCCAGGCTTGAAGTGTTTGAAGGGTTGGTTTTCCTCATTCCCTTTGCTGGGAGGGTTCCAGGGGCTTCCCTTTCCCCTGTGCTCCAGAGGGGAAGGAATGTGGGAGAGCAGCTGCCCGGGCTCACTTGGCTCCTGTGTCCTCCATGGACACCTGAGCATGGCAATCTCGTGGCTCCAGCTGTTTGGGGTCACCTTTATCTTCAGGGAAGGACCAGAGGTGGCACTCAGAGCTCTGGGCTGGGGACAAGGTGAGGACGGGATGATCCCAGAGGGCTTTTCCAGCCTCAGTGATCCTGGGGTTGTGCCAGCCCTGCCCTTACTCTCTGTCTCCAGCTCCCACGAGGGCGTGAAGCTGCTTGGCAAACTGCATGGTGGAGCTTTTCTTTCCTTAATTAAAATAGGAGGTGATGCTATTTTTAGCTGGGATGAGGTCTCTGATGCTGCTTCCCACTCTGCTGGCACACGTGGGGGTGGTGCAGCCTGGGGGAAGGAGCTGTGCCGGAGGTGTGGGGGACACTCTGGGACACTCGGGACACTCTGGCCACTCTCAGGCCACTCTGGGCACCTGGGACAGTTGGGACAGTTGGGGCACTCTGGCCACTTGGGGCATTCAGGACACTCGGGATGCTCCAGGCACTCTGGGCACTTGAGACACTCAGGCCACTCCAGCCACCCTGGCCACTCAGGGTACTCAGGACACTCTGGGCACTTGGGCCACTCTGTGCACTTGGGGACACTCCAGCCACTTGGGACTCTCAGGCCACTCTGGGCATTCAGGACACTCTGGCCACGTTCTGGCCACACTCGGGACACTCTGTGCACTTGGGGACACTCCGGCCACTTGGGACTCTCAGACCACTCTGGGCACTAGGGACATTCAGGACAATCTGGCCACTCTTGGGCCACTCCGGGCACTCAGGCCACTTCAGTCACCCTGGCCACTCTGTGCACTTGGGGACACTCTGGCCACTTGTGACTCTCAGGCCACTCTGGGCACTGGGGACACTCTGTGCACTTGGGGACACTCTGACCACTCGTGACTCTCAGGCCACTCTGTGCACTTGGGGACACTCCAGCCACTTGGGACTCTCAGGCCACTCTGGCCACTCCGGGCCACTCTGTGCACTTGGGGACACTCTGGCCACTTGGGACTCTCAGGCCACTTGGGGCATTTAGGACACTCTGGCCACTCTTGGGCCACTCTGGGCACTCAGGCCACTTCAGTCACCCTGGCCACTCTGTGCACTTGGAGACACTCTGACCACTTGTGACTCTCAGGCCACTCTGGCCACTCTTGGGCCACTCTGTGCACTTGGGGACACTCTGGCCACTTATGACTCTCAGGCCACTCTGGGCACTGGGGACACTCTGTGCACTGGGGACACTGACCACTCGTGACTCTCAGGCCACTCTGTGCACTGGGGACACTCTGACCACTCGTGACTCTCAGGCCACTCTGTGCACTGGGGACACTCTGACCACTCGTGACTCTCAGGCCGCTCTGTGCACTTGGGGACACTCTGACCACTCGTGACTCTCAGGCCACTCTGTGCACTGGGGACACTCTGTGCACTGGGGACACTCTGACCACTCGTGACTCTCAGGCCACTCTGTGCACTGGGGACACTCCAGCCCACAGGAGCTCGGTGCCTGAGGGGACACTGGGGACAAACCTGGTTGGGAGTTTGGGGACAAGCACGTGGAGCTTTAGCAGCAGTGTGGCTTTGCCAGACCCAGGCTTTCCTGCAGCAATCCTGGCAGCTGCTCCCTGTGCTGCCCCGCCTTGCTTTGGGGATTTCTTCCTGGGCACTCTGAGCTCTTCCCTGTCCTCTCTCCAGCTGCATTCCCAGGAATCTGGCACTGGTGACGTGTCCCAGCCCTGTGCCAGCTCCCCTGGCTAAAGGCAGGTGCTGTGCAGGGCTTGAACTCAAACATGAATTTAATTCCAGAAATCCCCACTGGGAGCTGAAGGCTCCACAGCTCAGTGGACAAACAAATGCTGCAGCTTGGTCTGGTGTGTGTGTGCATCCTGAATTCCTGTGCTTGTGCAGAGGAGCCTTGTTGGATTATTATGAGACTTGATGTAACTTGTTTCGCAGGGCTTTAGGGTCTGAAATTGCTGTTACAGTTTTCTTCATGATGATGAGTAAATGCACTTTAAGAATTCTCTGCAAAGCCATTTCCCACAGAGCCTGAATGGACAGCCAGGAGTGGTGCAGCAAGTCTGTCTCAGAGATTAGTAATTATAATTAATAATTATCTCTTGCTGATAACTGGGACCTTGCAGTGTCATTTTGAGATCCCCTGTAGAACCCCTCAGCCTCTCAAACCTTCAGGGATAACACAGAAGGGTTTTTTTTGGGAAAAACACCCTGTTAGTCCCCACCAACAGACATGTGCCCCTCTCCCACCTGAAGATGAGCCCACCTGAAGGGGTGTTGTACTCAAGGCCCAGCTCAGGGGGATATTCCAGTTTCTCTGCTGGAAAATTGCAGTTTATGTTGTGTCAGTTCAGGGCTGTAAACTCCCAGGCCAGAAGCTCTGAGTTGTGTTGTAGGGCTCCACAAAAACCCATCCTAGACAGCAAACCTCTCCTCTTTGGGGCTGCTATAATCCTCTTGGGCTTCTTTCAAACTGAGGAGTCAGCCTCAATTCCTGTGGGTGTCTTCCAGCTCAGGATATCCTGTGATTCTCTGGAGCTGTTTATTCTTCACTTTGAGCTGGGCTGGTCCAGAAACTGGTGGGAGGTTTGGGAGCTGCTGGGAGCTCAGGGCACTTTCATGGTGTCTTCTGGTTGGACAAGTTTTCCACAGATCCAGAAATTTTCTCTTTGAAGAAGCATTTCAGTGTCTTTCTGGACAGATATTTGAAATGATAGACCACAAATACAATTTAGAGGGCAGGGCTGGATGGGATGTGGGGCAGGAATTGTTCCCTGGCAGGGTGGGCAGGGCTGGCACAGGGTGCCCAGAGCAGCTGTGGCTGCCCCTGGATCCCTGGCAGTGCCCAAGGCCAGGCTGGACACTGGGGTTGGAGCACCTGGGACAGTGGGAGGTGTCCCTGGGACAGTGGGAGGTGTCCCTGCCATGGCATGGGGTGGCACTGGGTGGTTTTTAAGGTCCCTTCCCACCCAAACCATCCTGGAGTTGCAGTGTTGGTTCCTGCCCCACCTTCCCAGGGTGGATTTCAGCAGGAAATCCAGCTGAAATCACTGGATCCCTCACAGCCAGGAGTGCCTGTGGAGCTGCTGTGGCAGCAGAGTCCTCCCCTGTCCTCCCTTTGTGGCTGTCCCACTTGAGTCCAGGTCCCCAAGGAGGGAGGTGGCTCTGGGATCTCCCCTCCCGAGCAGTGTGACAGCTCAGTGTGACATGTGGCCTGTCATGGCACTGCCTTCTGATGGCTCAGGATTGTCCATTCCTCCCTGACCTCCTTCCTGCCTAAAACCTCGGGGCAGCATTTGCCTGATGGGATGAGTGGAGCAGATCCTGCCATCTGGGTCAAGCCCTTCATCCCCCCGGGGCTCCCCTGGGGTTTTCTCAGCTCTGCCCCGGGGTGACTGAGCAGGAATTTCACATCCACACGGGGTGTTTTTTATAGCTGACCCACTTGTGTGCCAGGTTTGCAGTGCAGGGGGTGATTCCCTGCTGGCAGGAAAGGTGCAGCTGGAATTCTCCTCCTGGGGAGGAAAGGCAGGAGCTGAGGGCTCCGTGCTGGATGTGAGGCTCAGGGGGAACCAGATGAGCAGGTTTTGCTGCCCGTGTCTCCAGAGCTGATCCAGCTGCAAACTCCTCAGCTGCTGTGGATTTAGGGAGTTTTAAGTTCTATTCCCAGGAAGGAACCCGAGTGGAAGAGCTGATGGTGTTTCTAACATCAGGCTCCAGTTTGAAATCCCTCTTGGCATAAGGGAATAACCCCCAGGAGGAAAATTCCAAAGTGTGTTTTTGCCAAAGCTTTTTGCTGAAAGCATTTGTGGTCTGAGGGGTGCCCCTTCACATCCAGCCTTGGAGGATGTCTGGATTCAGCCTTGGTGGGCTGATAAAAACTACCCCAAACAACCCTGAGCACTCGTTTTAGTTCTGAACATCAGCATTTTCCACTGCCAGGTGGATGTGGGAATCCATGGATGAGCCCTGGCCCTGGTGTCACATCCTCATGGTGTCCTGTGTGTCCCCACAGTGTCCTGCCTGTCCCCATGGTGTCCTGTGTGTCACTGTGGTGTCCTGTGTCAGGTCCTGTGTCCCTGTGCCTTGTGCTGAGCAGGGATGTCGTGGGAAGGCATCACAGAGATGCCTAGAGAATGAAGTAGATATTTAGGATTCCTTTGGAATTCGCCTTGTGCAGCACAAGAGCCTGGCCAGGGCTGCACCAAGGTGGACCCAAAATGGTCACAAAAAGGACAAATGGTCACGAGGTCTCACATTTTTATAAATTTTGGTCCATTTGCACATTGGGGTTGAATTGTCCCATTCCATCTTTAGGTTGTGAGGTCCCATTCTTCTTGTCCCTCTCTCCAGCCCACCCTTGTTTGTGCTTTGGGGCTGAAAGTTGTCCTTGGTGTGCATTTGGGAAAGGATTTGTTTTGTGTCCCTGCTGTGTGCAGAGCTGAGTGACACTGACTGTGAGCTCAGAGCTGCAGCCCTGGGCACCACAGAACCTGAAAAAACACCAAAGTTTAGAGTGAAGGCATCACCTGGGGTTTGGGACAGAGGCTTTGCAGCTCTGTTCCTTTGGAGCAGGAGTGTAGGAATGCAGCCCACACCCCATCAGGTGTCTTTGTATAGGGAAGGGTCACAGATTCACCCCAAAACCTCTCAAGGGAAGGACACCAGAAGTTTCTTTGCTCTCCTGACAGTTATTAGCTCAACACCAAGACAAAAACCCTGATAGGTCTCTTTGGCTGTTCCTCAGAAATGGAGCTGTTCTCTATTGGGCTGTTTGCCAAAAACCCACCTAAATCATTCAATACTGAGGGGAGAGCACGAGGCTTCTCAGTGAATTTCTGAGGTGCTGTGGCAGGTGTACAGGGCTTGTTCCATACACTCTGCTCAGCTTTGTTCTTCGTTTTTGCTGTTATTTTCTTCCTTTATTAAAACCTTGCTGCTTTTTCAAGACACACCCGACTGTGCCATCTCACTGTTGATTTTAGCCTGTTTCTGTGAGGTGCTGCACACCCCCAGAGGGGTTGAAAGATTCAGTACAGGAGTGTTTGGGCAGCTGGCAGTGCTGCTGTCACACAGCACTGGTGGCACCAGCTCCGTGCAAATCCTCCATCTGATGGGATTTGTTTGTCACAGATGATCCCTTCACAGTGCTGGGGTTTGTCACTCATCCCAGAGGTGTCACCACTGCTCACTGGGGTCCTCTCAGAGCTCCAGCACCTTCCTGTCCCATTGTCCTGCCTGGGACCTGCTTGTCCCCTCCCTGCCTCCAGCACCAAGCTCAATTTGTGGTGGAAATATTTTCCTTCAGGTTGAGAGGACGCTGTGTATGGGCCAGTCCTTGGAAGTGCAGCTTTGCCCATTGGGAATTCTTGAGTGTTTACATTCTGTTCCAAGGTTTGGAATGGCAGCAGGGGCAGAGCTGGACCCCAGGAGGGTTCTCTGCTGGACCTGGGAGCAGAACTTGGAGCTCAGCAAGGCCAGAATTAAGAGAGGTTGGAAGAGTCTGGGAAAGGCCCATTGAGCCCAATTGGGATGGAAAGTGAGGAAATGGATTTTCTCCTGATGATCCTGGGTTTTTTTTGGAACCAGCAAATGGGATCAGCAAAGCTTGGAATGAGATGATGTCAAAGTCCCTTCCAGCCCCAGCCATTCTGTGATTCCTGGGCCAGGACAGTGTTCAGGGACCAATGATGGTGCTTTTCATCTTCTTTTTCTGCCAGAGTTGGGATGAAACACTCAAGAGATGTTGTTTCATGTTAGGACTCAGATGTTTATTAATTCTTATCTATGTTACAGTCTCACAAGCTGTGAGTTCTGGCTAACAAAGTAAAAATGGAGCTCTCTCTCTCTCTTTACAAGGCCTTTTGAGGGTAAACTGCCCAGTTGTGAAATGACACTTAAATTGTTTTTACTTTTAACCCAATAACCAAACACCCCTGGCCCGCAATGGAGATTTTTCTACCCAATTACCAAAAAACACACAAACCCATGAACAAGAGGGTGAAAAAGAAGAACTCAGCCTACACCCTAAAACCTTCACCTTCCTTTATATGTATTAATATATTCTAAACCCTTAAACTCTGAGTTTCCCACCCTGTGCTGTCACACACTTCTATTCCAACCCCACACCCACAATCCCAGGGCTGTCACTCCATTTTGGAGCCTTTTCCACGGGCTCAGGTCACTGCAGTGTTTGCTGGGGGTCAGTGCCTGTGAGCACAGGAAGGCTGCGATTCTCAGTGCCCACAGTGGTGGGTGTTATCGAACAGGTCACTGCTGTAGGGAGAGGTGCCCTGGCACAGGGTGCCCAGAGGAGCTGTGGCTGCTCCTGGCAGTGCCCAAGGCCAGGCTGGACAGGGTTTGGAGCCCCCTGGGACAGTGGAGAGTGTCCCTGTCCATGGCAGAGATGGCACTGGATGGGCTTTGAGGTCCCTTCCCACCCAAACCAGGGTTGATGTTGTTTTGTGACCAGTGAGCTTGGCTCAGTTGCTCAGAGCTGAGTTGCCTCTCAGACCTGTGTCCTGTGGCACAGTAGGGTTTAATTTATTTACACACAGCGACTCAAAATGCCTCAAGTGAAGGATCTGATCCGGGATTCAAAGGGCAGAGGAGAGGGGAGAAGGTCCTGAAGGTGGATCTGGTTTGTTCAGAGTCTCTTTAATCCTGGTTCCTCTGGCTCAGCTTGTCTGGCAGCACGGAGCTGCTGCTGCAGCCGGAGGTGTGAACTGCTCTGTTTATCTCAGGAGCCTGAGAGCTGATATCTGCCATTTCCTGGCTGTTATCAGGCCAGTGCAGGCTGCTGTGGGGCTGGGGACATTGCTGTGCTCCTGTCCTGGCTGTCCCCAGGGCTGCCCGCGCTCAGCACCAGGAGCTTTGAGGCTCAGCTGGCACAGCTGGACGCACAGCTGGGTTATCCACAGAGCCACTCCGGAAAGCTCCAGGATCAGGGAGTGCAGCCCAGTGCTGGGCTCTGAGCCTCGTTCTCTGACATGTGCCTGCTTCCGGGCTTCTTCTGGAACCGTGTGACTTTTGGGAGCTCCTCCTGTGCCCAGCCCAGGGCCAGGCAGGGCAGGAGACACCTGCAGGGGCTGGGGCGTGTCCAGGGCAGGGAATGGAGCCCCAGGAGAGGCTGAGGGAGCTGGAAAGGGGCTGAGCCTGGAGAAAAGGAGCCTCAGGGGGGACCTTGTGGCTCTGCACAACTCCCTGACAGGAGGGGACAGCCAGGGGGGGTCGGGCTCTGCTCCCAGGGCACAGGGACAGGACAAGGGGAGATGGCCTCAGGCTGGGCCAGGGCAGGCTCAGGGTGGATTTTGGGAACAATTCCTCCCTGGAAAGGGCTGGCACAGCACAGTCCCCATCCCTGGAAGGACTTAAAAGCCCTGTGGATATGACACTTGGGGACATCAGCAGTGGCTTTGGCAGTGCTGGGGGATGATTTGGACTTGGTGATCTCTAATCTAAACCATTCCGTGGTTCTGGGGATCTCCTGGAGAGCAGAGACACCTGGCAGAGCTGGTTGAGCCTTCCCAGAGCAGCCCAACACGACTCGCAGGGCGCCAGGAGGGGCTGGCAGGAGGCCAGAGCTGTGCAGCCTCACCCTGCTGAGCTCCCAGCACAGGGCCCTGTGCAAGGAGGATGTGGAAGGGATCCCCTGCGACAGGGCAGCACCCAGGGACAGAACTGGAACAGATTTTCTCCCCTCTGCCCCCACTGCTGAGGTTCTCCAGGGGAACTCTGCCTTCCCTCACACTCTGGGGGTGACAAATGCACGGGGTGTGGTGCTGCTGCTGCAGTCTGAGGAGCCCTGAGGGTCAGGGGATGACACAGAGCCCTGGAGGAAGAGGCTCAGTGAGAGTTTGGGGGGGGTAGAAATGCCCCGAGTTCCCTGGGGTTGGGCTCTCAGCGCTGCTTCACTTCTCTGCTGATTTTTCCCACCTGCAGTGAAAAGGTTGAAACCACAGATGGAAAATGGAGATATCTTTAATTTCTGGGCTCCTGCTGGTGGTGCAGGGTGAGCTGTGCCTGGACAGGGCTGTGTGAACACAGCTCAGGGGTGATGGAACCCCAAAGCTGGCTGAGATCACCTGCAAACACCTCAGTTCTGGGGCTGTCTGAAGTTCCAGCAGAGCTGGAGGTGAGGTGGGCTGAGCCCCTGAGGCTGCAGCAGTGCAAACAAATCCCCCTGAGATCTTACAGAGCAGCTGGGGCTGCCCCTGGATCCCTGGAAGTGTCCAAAGCCAGGCTGGACAGGGCTTGGAGTCACCTGGGGTAGTGAGAGGTGAAAGGTTTTTGCTTTCACCCAAACCATTCTGGGATCCTGGGAAAGTCAGGCTTTAACATCACTGGACAGGAGATTTTTCCAGGATGGAGCCATCAGCTGGAGCTCCCAGAGCTGGGGCTGGATGCAGGGATTTGTTGTGGGAGCAGGGAGATGGCCCAGCCCTTTCCCAGGAGATCACCTGGTGGTCCTGCAGGGAGTGAGGGGCTGTGCTTTCTGCACAGCTGCTCAGCACAGGGTTGGAAAGTGCTCCTCTCCTGCTGCACAGTCACCCTGGGGTTTGTGCTGAGCTCTCTGGGCTGAGCCTAAGTCAGGCCTGGCCTTTCAGAAGCTGATGATTAAGAGGAAACGAAGCATTTCCTGCCCATCCCCCTGGCCAGCACAAACATGGCCTGAAATAGCCCAGTGACGTGTGCTGAGTGGCATCTGCCTCTGCTCCAGCTGCAGTTGTGCCTCTCAGTGCCCTTGGAAGGGAGCACAGGGCTCCCAGGGAGCTGGGGAAGGGCTGGGGCTGCTGCAGTTTAACAGCAGACCCATTGCCAGGGGCCACACTCCGGGGATTTGCGTGTGCAGAGGGCTGCTGACAGCCCCAGCAGTGTCAAACCCACATTTCCTTCGCCTTGAACACTTGCAGCCACACTGCTCAGGAGCTGGTTTGATGCCTTCACTCTGAGCTTTGGTGTTTTTTCAGGTTCTGTGGTGCCCAGGGCTGCAGCTCTGAGCTCACAGTCAGTGTCACTCAGCTCTGCACACAGCAGGGACACAAAACAAATCCTTCCCCAAATGCACACCAAGGACAACTTTCAGCCCCAAAGCACAAACAAGGGCGGGCTGGAGGGAGGGACAAGAAGGATGGGACCTCACAACCTAAAGATGGAATGGGACAATTAAAACCCCAATGTGCAAATGAACCAAAACTTACAAAAGTGTGAGACCTTGTGACCATTTGTCCTTTTTGTGACCATTTTGGGTCCACCTTGGTGCAGCCCTGGCCAGGCTCTTGCGCTGCCCAAGGTGGATCCTTAAAGGCCTTTAATAAATCTGCTTTATTCTCCTAGCTCTGTGCAGTCTCTGCTCCAGCTCAGCCTTCCCAAGGATCAGTTTCAGCCTAAGGATTTGGGGGTTTTTTTGGGAATGTTTCTGGACAGTTCTTGCAGCATTCCCGGTGGAATTCCTGGCTGGGGAGCATTTCGTTCTGCAGGCAGTGCTGTCTGAGGGCAGCACACTGGAAAGAAAATGGGGAATTGCACTGAGAAAAGTCCTTCAGCCAATCTCTGGAGCCTCTCTGCTCCTCCAGGGGGTGGTGGGGAGCTGTGGAGGATCTGCAGCTCTCCCTGGGTTTTGTCCTTGGAGAAGTCCAAGGCATTAAATGGAGGCTTTAATGTAAATTAAAAACCTGAGTGTCAACTCAGAGTGCAAAGGAGTGACTTCCTCTCCATCTGCTCTTTCTTGCCAGGTCCTGGAGAAATATCCCAACACACCCATGAGCCATAAAGAGATCCTTCAAGTTATCCAGAAAGAAGGACTCAAGGAAATCAGGTGAGTTGAGTCAAGCAGGAGAACCCAGTGATGGTTCCAGCTGTGGTTTGTTGTTAACCCCCAGCTCCTGAGGAGTTTTGGGACTGAGATGTTGTTTTGGGGTCACAAACAGCTGCCAAGTGCTTTTCCCCACTGAGCTGGGTGAGGCTCATTCCTGATTCCCAGATGTGCAGGACTTTTTCCTATATTTTATAGGATAACCCAGCCCTGTTCAAGGGCTCCAGGGACTGAAGAAAACAAAACAATTTTTAATTTCTTCTTAAAAAAAAAAAAGGAAGTGAATGGTCAGAGTTACCCAGGGAGTGACAGAGCAGCCTCAGTGAAAGTCTCCTCTAGAAAACTTGGTTCCTGGTGCTGTTCTCCCGTGTGTTCCCTGCAGGGGCTCTGGTTATTCCTCAGGGACATCCCTGGAGCAGCCTGGTGGGCTGCTGGGCACAGCAGGGCCAGCTCCACCTGCTCTGGGCATGCAGCAGCTCCAGTGCAGCTCCAGTGCAGCTCAGCTGCATGCCAGAGTCCTGCCTATGCCAGGGATCAGCTCTCCCAGGGATGAGGAGGGACAACGAGCCGTGGGAGGTGCAAAGTGTTCCTTCCGTTTTCTAGGAGCAAAGGAAGAGAGAGGGGCAGAAAGAGGCTTATCTATTTTGGAATTAAGCAGCCATCCTAAATTTGTCTTCCTAATTGCATTTTCCACTCCTGTTTGCCAGCTGGATGCAGCAATCCATCTGCCTGGCAGGAGACAGTCAAGTGCAGGAATTGCACTTCTGCCCCTCGAGCTGAGGAGGGCACAGGGCCCTTTGCTCTGGGGAATTTGGGATTTGTCCCATCCCAGGGACTCCAGAGGAACTCACTCAGCTCCTCACTGAGAGTGGGGCGGGCAGGTTCTGCCAGCCCGGGGCAGCCACACTTCTTTAATTTAACATAATAAATTAAATGTTATTGATCCAGCTTCACAAACTGCAGCTCAGATCAGCCTGGGGGAAACTGGTCAGACTGGGGGGAACTGGTCAGACTGGGGGGAACTGGTCAGACTGGGATGGACTGGTCAGACTGGGGGGGCACTGGTCAGACTGGAGATGGACTGGTCAGACTGGGGATGGACTGGTCAGACTGGGGATGGACTGGAGATGGACTGGTCAGACTGGGATGGACTGGTCAGACTGGGATGGACTGGTCAGACTGGGGGGAACTGGTCAGCCTGGAGGGCACTGGTCAGACTGGGGATGGACTGGTCAGACTGGAGGGCACTGGTCAGACTGGGGATGGACTGGTCAGACTGGGATGGACTGGTCAGACTGGAGAGGCACTGGTCAGCCTGGAGGGCACTGGTCAGACTGGGGATGGACTGGAGATGGACTGGTCGGACTGGGGATGGACTGGTCAGACTGGAGATGGACTGGTCGGACTGGAGATGGACTGGTCGGACTGGGGATGGACTGGTCAGACTGGGGGGAACTGGTCAGACTGGGGATGGACTGGTCAGACTGGGATGGACTGGTCAGACTGGGGATGGACTGGTCAGACTGGAGATGGACTGGTCGGACTGGGGATGGACTGGTCAGACTGGGGGGAACTGGTCAGACTGGGGATGGACTGGTCAGACTGGGATGGACTGGTCAGACTGGGATGGACTGGTCAGCCTGGGGGGCACTGGTCAGACTGGAGATGGACTGGTCAGCCTGGAGGGCACTGGTCAGACTGGGGGGAACTGGTCAGACTGGAGAGACACTGGTCAGATTGGGGATGGACTGGTCAGACTGGAGATGGACTGGTCAGACTGGGGGGAACTGGTCAGACTGGGGATGGACTGGTCAGACTGGAGCTCAGTGGTCAGCCTGGAGGGACACTGGTCAGACTGGAGAGGCACTGGTCAGACTGGGATGGACTGGTCAGACTGGGGATGGACTGGTCAGACTGGGGATGGACTGGTCAGCCTGGAGAGACACTGGTCAGACTGGAGAGACACTGGTCAGCCTGGAGCTCAGTGGTCAGCCTGGAGGGACACTGGTCAGACTGGAGGGCACTGGTCAGACTGGAGAGGCACTGGTCAGCCTGGAGCTCAGTGGTCAGACTGGAGGGCACTGGTCAGACTGGAGAGGCACTGGTCAGACTGGAGCTCAGTGGCCAGGGCTGGTGGCAGAGCACAAGGGCAGCAAACACGCAGCACTGACACTGATGAACCTTTTTAGCAGCATTCAGTGGGTTTTGGGGCAGAGCCTCAGGCAGAAGCCCAGGCAGGACCCAGAAGATCCAATCTGTGCCTGCTCAGGGCAGGTTTTGGACCAAACAGCCAAAAAAAGCAGGGCAGAAACGCAGCTGTGCCTTTGATCCTTCCCAGGATGCTCCTTTTAGGGCTGAGCCTGAGCTCTGGGAGGTGTTTTCCTCTCCAAAGGAGCCCCAGGATCTTTGGGAGCACCCAAAGGTGTTTCTGGAAACTCCAATTTCAGCCCTTCCCCTTGGCCACACTGGGATATCCTGGGCAGGGATCCTTGCTTTTAGATATTACATTGATGTACTCCAGCTTTATTTTGCTGTAACAAAACTTCCTTTAGGTTAAAAGCTGAAGGATTGGCACATTGGGAACAATTAAATTGCAGTCAGGGGCAGGATTTGTGCTGGGCTGGGCTTTTGGTCAGTCACAGCCCGTGACAAGATGGGCTCAAATCAGCTTTTATTAAAGGAAATCAGCTTTTATTAAAGGATATCAGCTTTTATGAAAGGAAATCAGCTTTTCTGGAAGGCAAAGTGCTGCCAGGGAGGGAATAAAAGCTGCCAGGTGAGTGTGTGAGGCTCTCCAGGGTTTGAATCCTCCCACGTGGAAATTCTGGCAGTGGCTGGAGAGGGTTTGAGTCTGTTTTTTAGTGCAATATAAATTTTAAAGAAACCAAAGAGCAAATTGCTTTGGGAGCAGAGAATTCCCAGGAGGAACTTTCATCCTTAAAACCCTGCCAGCTTCGACTCTGGGCTTTAACTGTGTTTGCTGTGGGGTTTAACTCCCTGTTTACAGCCTTGGAAATGAGGGATTGAGCATCACCTTTGTCATCAGGCTTTTGGAAATCCCCAAAAAGTGACCTCTGAGGCTGGGGCTTGGCTCTCAGGGCAGAGGCACATCTGGGGTCTGCTTCTCCTCTTGCCCGTTTTTTTTTTTGTTTTGCCAAGTTTGGAAATGGAGGAGGTTTCTTGAATGACTTCTCATGGAAAAGTTATGGCAACGTGATATAAAACATCATATTAAAAAATGATGGTGAATCCATGTGGTAACATCACATCCAAAAAATATGGTGAATGCAGATAAATGATGGTAAATGCAGATAAATTATGATTAAATTACAATTATGGTAAATCCAGATCAATTATGATTAAATTACAATTATGGTAAATCCAGATCAATTATATCAACTACTGACAAATCCAGATAAATTACATAAATTATTAACTGGTAAATCCAGATAAATTATGATTATGGTAAATCCAGGTAAATGATATCAATTATTAACTGCTAAATCCAGCTAAATTATGGTAAATCCAGCTAAATTATGATTAAATTACAATTATGGTAAATCCAGATAAATTACATAAATTATTAACTGGTAAATCCAGATACATTATGATAAATCCAGATAAATTATTATTAAATTTTGATTATGGTAAATCCACCTGAATTATAAATCATTATCTGGTAAATCCAGATAAATTATGATTATGGTAAATCCATGTAAATTATATAAATTATTATCTGGTAAATCCAGATAAATTACATAAATTATTATCTGGTAAATCCAGATAAATTATTTTAAATCTAGATAAATTATTATTAAATTATGATTATGGTAAATCCAGCTGAATTATATAAATTATTATCTGGTAAATCCAGATAAATTATGATTATGATAAAGCCAGGTAAATAATATAAATTATTAACTGCTAAATCCAGATAAGTTATGGTAAATCCAGATAAATTATGATTAAATTATGATTATAGTAAATCCAGGTAAATTGTAAATAATAAATTATTATCTGGTAAATCCAGATAAAATATTATTAAATTATGGTTGTGGTAAATCCAAGTAAATTATATCAATTATTAACTGGTAAATCCAGATAAATTATGGTGAATCCAGATAAATTATAATTAAATTTTGATTATGGTAAATCCAGGTAAATTCTGGTAAATCCACATAAATTATATAAGTTATTATCTGGTAAATCCAGATAAATTATGGTAAATCCAGATAAATGATACAAATTATTAACTGATAAATCCAGGTAAATTATGATTAAATTATGATTATGATAAATCCAGATAAATTATATAAATTATTATCTGGTAAATCCAGATAAATTCTGGTAAATCCACATAAATTATATAAGTTATTATCTGGTAAATTCAGATAAATTATGGTAAATCCACATAAATTATATAAATTATTATCTGGTAAATCCAGCTAAATGATGGTAAATCCAGATAAATGATATAAATTATTAACTGGTAAATCCAGATAAATGATATAAATTATTAACTGGTAAATCCAGGTAAATGATGGTAAATCCAGCTAAATTATATAAGTTATATAAATTATTATCTGGTAAATCCAGATAAACCTCTACAAAGGCCTGAGACAGGAGCCCTGAGGAGCACGGTGGGGACAGTTTTCCCACCTGAAAAGGACCTCAGGCAGACCCTAAACCCCCCGGGAGCTTTCACAGCATTGAGGCTTCTCATCAGGCCCTGGGCACAATTGTTGATTCTGCTTTTAAACCAAGAAAGGTTTCAAAAAGGGGTTGAAATGTTTCAATGTCACCCTCTGTGCTCCACTCCCACGGGAGCCCATCTGGAGCAGTGGCCACCTTTGGGTGCCCCAGCACAGGAGGGTGTTGGAGTGAGTCCAGAGGGAGCAGGGTGATGATGAGGATGATGATGATGATGATGATGATGATGAGAGGGATGGAGCAGCTCTGCTGTGGGGAGAGGCTGAGAACATTTGGATTGTTCAGAGCAGAGGAGGCTGCAGGGAGAACCCAGAGCACCTTTCTGGATGGACTCCAGGAGATTTGGAGATGGGCTTTGGCCAAGGGCCTGGAGTGACAAGGGACTGACAGAGGGTGGATCTGGGGAATTACTGGGCAGGAATTGTTCCCTGGCAGGGTGGGCAGGGCTGGCACAGGGTGCCCAGAGCAGCTGTGGCTGCCCCTGGATCCCTGGCAGTGCCCAAGGCCAGGCTGGACACTGGGGTTGGAGCACCTGGGACAGTGGCAGGTGTCCCTGGGACAGTGGGAGGTGACCCTGGGACATGGGGAGGTGACCCTGGGACATTGGGTGACCCTGGGACATTGGGAGATGTCCCTGGGGCAGTGGCAGGTGTCCCTGAGGCAGTGGGAGGTGACCCTGGGACATTGGGAGGTGTCCCTGGGACATGGGGAGGTGACCCTGGGACATTGGGAGATGTCCCTGGGGCAGTGGCAGGTGTCCCTGAGGCAGTGGGAGGTGACCCTGGAACATTGGGAGGTGTCCCTGGGACATGGGGAGGTGACCCTGGGACATTGGGAGATGTCCCTGGGGCAGTGGCAGGTGTCCCTGAGGCAGTGGCAGGTGTCCCTGGGACAGTGGGAGGTGTCCCTGGGACAGTAGGAGGTGTCCCTGGGGCAGTGGCAGGTGTCCCTGGGGCAGTGGCAGGTCACCCTGGGTCAGTGTGAGCTGTCCCTGCCATGGCAGGGGTGGCACTGGCTGGGATTTTAGGTCCCTTCCAGCCCAACCCACTCTGGGATCCCGTGACCCCAAGGTGCTGGGGCTCTGGCTCTGAGCAGACCAATCCTGTGGGATGCAGCTCCAGGGGATTAAAGGAAAAAACTGAGCTGTGGGGAGAGCTGAGAGCCCCTGGCAGGGCCTGAGGGGGCTCAGGAGAGCTGCAGAGGGACTGGGGACAAGGGTTTGGTTCCCGAACCACTCAGAGTCTGTACAAAACACACAAAACATGGAGGTGAATTGATAGGATCCAATAAACAATAACACAAATAATTATTTATATAAAAATAATAAATGTAGGGCAAAATGTTGGTTTGAAATGTCATAGTTCAACAAGAGCTTTGCTGCAGGAAGGTTGGCTTGGCAGCATTGGCAGGGAGGGATTAAAACAATAATTGTGTACGATTAAATCAAATTACAATGAAATATAATTATTGTGTGTAGGAGAAACTCATCAGGTGACTCTCTGCATGTCCCCCTCACAAAGGTATGAACCCCATAACTGACAGAATATTCCCCTTAGCCCAGCCAGGGCTCTTGGGGGCCGTTTTTAGCTCTTGCTCCAAGATAAAATTGCAGAGAAGTTTTCTGCTGTTGCAGGGAGAATTCTGGGCTGGACCCTTTGTGGGTGAGGAACCCCAGAGCTGAGGCCTCAGAAAATACCTGGATTTGGGGTTTCTCCTCTTGGGCTGGTGGTTCTCTGCAGCAGAAATACAGAGAGGATGCCAAAAACAACTTCATGATTTACAATTTTATTTAACAAACTAACCATTTTTCGGTCCCTTGCAACACAAAGCAGTTCAACTCAGTGCCCCAAAAGCCTGGGAAGAAGGAGTTTGTGTTTTGATTCCTGCTCTAAGGTCAGGAGCTGCTGCTTCTCCTTCCCTGAGGATGAGGAGCTGTGATCCCGAATCCCACAGCTGGAAAAGCTGCAAAGGGATTTTCTTCTCCGTGTTAGAGCCAGGATTAACACACAGGAGTTAATTATTCCTTACTAATACTGATGATCAGTTTATTATTTCTGGTTTATGTTACAGCCTCACAAGAGCCCTGAGCTGTGACTAGCTCAGAGAGCTGAGGTGAAATGGAGAACTTCTCTATCTCTACCAGATCTTTTCAAGGACAATCTGTCCAGTTGGGAAATGCCACCTCAATTATTTTTACTTTAAACCCAATAACCAACTCCTTGAAGTCCACAATGCAGACTTTATGGACCAATTACAGAAAACCACCCAAACCCATGAGGAAGAAGGTGAAGAAGAAAGGCTTAGACAAAAAAAAAAAATCCTCCATATTGCTTCAAGTATTACCATGTACCAAACCCCTCAACTCTGAGTTTCCCACCCTGTGATATCCCACACTTTTATTCCAACCCCACACCCACAGTCCCAGGGCTGTCACTCCATTTTGGGAGCCTTTTCCCCAACCTCAGGTCAAATGCAGTGTTTGTTTGGGGGGGTCAGTGTCTTTTAGAACAGAAAAGCTGAAATTTTCAGCCTCCACAAATTGCAGCACAGTGACAGACCTTTAATTGCAGCTGTTAATTAGCCCAACTTCAGCGTGTTTTGAGAGGTTTGTGGTGTCCTCCAGGTGATCCCCATCCCCAGGTTTCTCCTGGGGACACAGTGCTCCTGCACCCATCCCTGCTCTGGGGGCACCCAGCAGCTCCAGGACCCCCCCATTTGGGTTCTTAGGGCTCCCAGGGGCCCTGATTTGAGGTTTTGGGGAGCCCAGAGACCCTGATTTGAGGTTTTTGGGGAGCCCAGGGGCGCTGATTTCAATTCCTGGGGAGCCCAGGGACCCTGACTTGGGTTCTTAGGGCTCCCAGAGACCCTAATTTGGGTTTTGGGGGGGCCCAGGGACCCTGATTTGGGATTTTTGGGGAGCCCAGGGGCCCTGATTTCAGTTCCTGGGGAACCCAGGAGCCCTGATTTGGGTTCTTAGGGCTCCCAGGGGCCCTGATTTGGGTTTTTGGGGAGCCCAGGGACCCTGATTTCAGTTCTTGGGGAGTCCAGGGACCCTGATTTGGGCTTTTGGGGAGCCCAGGGATCCTAATTTGGGGTTTTGGGGAGCCCAGGGGCCCTGATTTGGGTTCTTAGGGTTCCCAGGGACCCTGATTTCAGTTCTTGGGGAGCCCAGGGGCCCTGATTTGGGTTCTTAGGGCTCCCAAGGGCCCTGATTTGGGTTTTTGGGGAGCCCAGGGACCCTGATTTGGGTTTTTGGGGTTCCCAAGAGCCCTGATTTCAATTCCTGGGGAGCCCAAGGGCCCTGATTTCAATTCCTGGGGAGCCCAGGGGCCCTGATTTGGGTTCTTGGGGGGTCCAGGGACCCTGATTTGGGCTTTTGGGGAGCCCAGGGGCCCTAATTTGGGTTTTTGGGGAGCCCAGGGGCCCTGATTTCAGTTCCTGGGGAACCCAGGAGCCCTGATTTGGGTTCTTAGGGCTCCCAAGGGCCCTGATTTGGGTTTTTGGGGAGCCCAGGGGCCCTGATTTGGGTTCTTAGGGTTCCCAGGGACCCTGATTTCAGTTCCTGGGGAGATCAGGGACCCTAATTTGGGTTCTTAGGGTGCCCAGGGGCCCTGATGTGGGTTCTTTGGGAGCCCAGGGTCCCTGATTTGGGGTTTTGGGGAACCCAGGGTCTCTAATTTGGGTTCTTAGGGTTCCCAGGGACCCTGATTTGGGCTTTTGGGGGGCCCAGGGGCCCTGATTTGGGGTTTTGGGGAGCCCAGGGGCCCTGATTTGGGGTTTTGGGGAACCCAGGGTCTCTAATTTGGGTTCTTAGGGTTCCCAGGGACCCTGATTTGGGCTTTTGGGGGGCCCAGGGGCCCTGATTTGGGGTTTTGGGGAGCCCAGGGGCCCTGATTTGGGTTCTTAGGGTGCCCACGGCCCTGATTTGGGTTCTTAGGGTGCCCAAGGGCCCTGATTTGGGTTTTTGGGGAGCCCAGGGGCAAGGAAACTCCTGCTCCATGAAAGCACCTGGAGTTTGGGGTGCTGTGTTCCCTGGAATGATGAGCTGAGAGCGGTGCTGTCATGTTCCTTAAATTTTAAACCAAACTTTAAAGCTTCTTTTACTTCCTTTTATTTTAAGACACTTTAAAAAAAATCCTCTATTTATTTAAAACGAAATTCGCATTTCTACCTCATATCTGCGTAGATTTATGTGTTTTTAGTTTCTCTAAGAGTTTTCCTTCAATCTTCACCTTTTTGGGCACTGGATGGATTTGGCCCAGGGGGGATTCGTCCTCCAACAGTGCTGAGGGGGAGGAGGAGTGAGTGAATTGTTACTCCTCGGTGTTTCCACATGGGGAACGTCCCCAGGGCTCCCATTCCCAGGTGGAGCTGGACTGGGAGCAGGTTTATCCTCCCTCCCCTGGGATTCCTGCCCCAAAGCCCTGGGGATGTGCTGGTGGTGGTGGAAGGGGGGTGGAATTCGTGTGCATTGTTTTGCTCAAGTTGTTAAAGGGGTGTTTCTCTCCTTTTTCTGGGCTGCACTGCACCTGCAGAAGGTAAGACCAGAGACCCAGCTCTGCTGCTCCTCTCCCTAACGCTGCCATTCCCTAATCCTGAGCCTGCTCCTGCCCTGCTCCCTGGAGTAACCCCTGAGTAACGCTGTGCCTCCAGCTTGGGAGCTCCCTCCTGCCTGGCTGCTGTCCCTGCTGCCTGCTCGGGGCTGCGTTTGCATGTGCCCTTGGTGCTGCTGGGGTGGGTGCTGCACGGGGGGAAAAGGGTGACCTGGCACAGGGGCTGCTGCCCCGAGCCCTGCTCCTGCCACTGCCAGCCCTGGGAGTGCCCAGAGAGCTCCTGACCCACGGCAGAGGGGAACTGCGGAGGAAAAGTGGGGAATTCTCCTCTGGGGTGGAGGTCTGACCCACGGGAGAGGGGAAAACTCCAGAGGAAAAGTGGGGAATTCTCCTCTGGAGTGGAGGAGAGGGGGAAACTCCAAAGGAAAAGTGGGGAATTCTCCCCTGGGATGGAGCTCTGACCCACGGCAGAGGGGGAACTGTGGAGGAAAAGTGGGGAATTCTCCCCTGGGGTGGAGGTCTGACCCATGGGAGAGGGGGAGACTCTGGATGAAAAGTGGGGAATTCTCCCCTGGGGTGGAGCTCTGACCCACGGGAGAGGGGAAAACTCCAGAGGAAAAGTGAGGAATTCTCCCCTGGGGTGGAGTTGAGGGGGAAACTCCAAAGGAAAAGTGGGGAATTCTCTTCTGGGGTGGAGGAGAAGGGGAAAACTCTGGAGGAAAAGTGGGGAATTCTCCTCTGGGATGGAGCTCTGACCCACAGGAGAGGGGAAAATTCCAGAGGATGAGTGGGAAATTCTCCCCTGGGAGAATTCCTTGACTCAGGGGAGAAGCTACAGAGGAAAAAGTGGGGAATTCTCCCCTGGGGTGGGGGAGAGGGGGAAACTCCAAAGGAAAAGTGGGGAATTCTCCCCTGGGATGGGGGAGAGGGGGAAACTCCAGAGGAAAAGTGAGAAATTCTCCTCTGAGTGGGGGAGAGGGAGAAACTCCAAAGGAAAAGTGGGGAATTCTCCTCTGGGTGGAGGAGAAGAGGAAACTCCAGAGGAAAAGTGAGAAATTCTTCTCTGGGGTGGAGGAGAGGGAGAAACTCTGGAGGAGAAGTGGGAAATTCTCCCCTGGGTGGAGCCCTGACTCAGGGGAGAACTGCAGAGGAAAAAATGGGAAATGCTTCTCTGGAGTGGAGCTCTGACTCAGGGGAGAATGGGAACTGCAGAGGAAAAAATGGGAAATTCTCCTCTGGGGTGGAGGTCTGACCCACAGGAGAAGGGAAAACTCCAGAGGAAAAGTGGGGAATTCTCCTCTGGGGTGAAGGAGAAGGGGAAACTCCAGAGGATAAGTGGGAAATTCTCCTCTGAGTGGAGGAGAGGTGGAAACTCTGGAGGAAAAGTGGGGAATTCTCCTCTGGGGTGGAGCCCTGACTCAGGGGAGAATGGGGAGCTCCAAAGGATAAGTGAGGAATTCTCCCCTGGGGTGAAGGAGAAGGGGAAACTCCAGAGGAAAAGTGAGAAATTCTCCTCTGAGTGGGGAAGAGGGGGAAACTCCAGAGGAAAAGTGGGGAATTCTCTAGGGTGGAACCCTGACTCAGAGGATGGGGGAAACTCTCAAGGTGAAAGTGGGAAATTTTGGATCCGGGCAGTGAAGTGGGAAGTGATTGCTGGGGGTGGCTTTGGAGCTTCCCTTGGCACTGGGGTGACCTTCCTGGGGACAAAGCAGAGCATTCCCAGGGGCTTTTCCCAGCCCAGCAGCTCCCTGTGCCTGCAGGATCCTGGGAGAGCTGGAGAAAAGTCACCTTAGGAGAGAGAAATCCCTGTGGGATGAGCAGGGAGAGGGCTGGGAACTCCAGATACATCCCCTGAGGAGCCAGGAGGGAAGGGTTTGGTCATGCTTTCGTTTGGGGATTGGAAAAGTCACCTCAGTCCCTGAGGCCTTGGAGCAGGACTGCTGGGAAGAGGGATGGCAGCAAGATTGCTGTGGGGAAGGGGTGATCCAGAGGGATTCCAGAGGGAGAAGGGATGATCCAGGGGGATTCCAGAGGGAGAAGGGATGATCCAGAGGGATTGCAGTGGGGAGGGGATGATCCAGAGGGATTCCAGAGGGATTCCAGAGGGAGAAGGGATGATCCAGAGGGATTCCAGAGGGATTGCAGAGGGAGAAGGGATGATCCAGAGGGATTGCAGAGGGAGAAGGGATGATCCAGAGGGATTGCAGTGGGAGAAAGGATAATCCAGAGGGATTCCAGGGGGAGAAGGGATGATCCAGAGGGATTCCAGTGGGGAGGGGATGATCCAGGAAAATTGCTGTGGGAGAAGGGATGATCCAGAGGGATTCCAGAGGGATTCCAGAGGGAGAAGGGATGATCCAGGGGGATTGCAGTGGGGAAGGGATGATCCAGAGGGATTCCAGAGGGAGAAGGGATGATCCAGAGGGATTCCAGTGGGGAAGGGATGATCCAGGGGGATCTCAGTAGGAGAAGGGATGTACCAGAGGGATTCCAGAGGGATTCCAGAGGGAGAAGGGATGATCCAGAGGGATTGCAGAGGGAGAAGGGATGATCCAGAGGATCTCAGTGGGAGAAGGGATGATCCAGAGGATCTCAGTGGGAGAAGGGATGATCCAGAGAGGAAGGGGTGCTCCAGAGGGATTACACTGTGGGAAGGGATCCTGCACCTCGTTCCTCCCCTTCCCCAGCAGCTCTGGGAGCAGTCTCCTCACCACAACCTCCAATTTCCACTCCAAGCCCTTCTCCCTGCTCCATCTGCAGAAGCTTTGAATTTAATGTGGAGTGGGAGATGTCCTGGCTGAAATTTGGGAATTCTGGGGAGGTTTGTGTGCCTTGGGTGGTTCAGGGACATCCTCAGCAGGGAATAATTGGGAACAACAATTCCTTGTGCCTTGGGGTGGCCTCAGAGCTGCCTCTTCCCTGCAAACACCTCCCAAAACCTCTGGTTTAGGCCTTCAGCAGCCACAGGACATCAGGAATGTGCCTGTCCTGCCAGCACAGGGACTGTCACCTGCTGCACATCCCCCTGGGAGCAGTTTGCCAACTCACATGGGGAAAGTGTGGATATGGGAAAGGGTCATTTTCCGAGTAGAATAAATATTGACAAGTTAATTGTACAAGGTACAAAGCCCTTGTTCAGGCCAAAACATATAAAAAAATATAATTGATGTAGGATTCACTGGTTTGTAAATTCCAGAAATCTTTTAAATTAGAGGTGGATTAAAGGGAGATCTTTACTAATCCACCACCAGCTTGATCCAAGCCGTGTCCCACCTGCCCTGGGGCACTGCCAGGGATCCACAGCTGCTCTGAGAATTCCATTCCAGCCGGGAATTCCTGCCCCACATCCCATCCAGCCCTGCCCTGGGCACTGGGAAGCCATTCCCTGTGTCCTGTCCCTGCAGCCCTTGTCCCCAGTCCCTCTGCAGCTCTCCTGGAGCCCCTTTAGGCCCTGGAAGATGCTCTGAGCTCTCCCTGGAGCTTCTCCTCTCCAGGCTGAACCATTTTTTGGTTCCAGCTGAAACCTCTGGATTGATTCCAGCTCCGAGGGGTGGATTTGTCACTCCCCGCTTTTTCTCAGGCTCCAAGGGAATGAGGATCACAGCTCAGCTGTGGGGAAATGAAATGACCTAAAACTTCCTAGAGCAAATCAGTTGGGAGTTTCCCAGTTCTCCCAGTGGAGATCCTGGAGAAGGAGAAGCCAGGAAGGTTCAGGGTGTGCTGGGAATGCCAACCCAGTCCCTGCTGCCTGGTCTGAGCTCTGGCAGGACAATTTTGGGTGGGATTTTTGTGCTGATTTTGGTGCCCAGAGCCCAAAAGTGCCTGTCCCAATCCTCACCTCCCCAAGGTTGTGATGGGAGAGCAGCAGGATTGTCTGGATTGCCCAGTGAGCCCTTCCACGTGTCCCTGGGGGGTGATTAAAGGTGCTCATCCCCCTCCTTACCCCAAAATCCGGGTTTGCTGTCCACCAGCAGGGAATTCCCACTTGGAATAAAGTTGGGCTAACCCCAGGCATAATGCAAATCCAGCTGGAATAAATCTAATGCAGATAGAAAAATACACCTTGTGCTCCAGCCCTGAAATGCAAATCCTGAGCAGTGTTGGCATGGAAAAGCAGTGCTGGGTATCCTGGATCCAGGCTGATCCAGAGCACTGCCCTTGCCAGCATGGAGCTCTTCTTTTTGGCCAAAAAAAAGACTTTGGGGAGCGTTGGATGAGCCAGCAGTTATTTGTGGAGGTGGAGGATGTCCCTGTGAGGTGAATTCCATCAGGAATTTCTCAGGGACATGCTCCTGTGGGCAGGGCAGTGGCCTGGAGCTCCATCCTGCTGGGATGGGCAGGACCAGTCCCAAAGTCCTGGGGGTGCCTGGGGAGATTTGGGATGGATCCAGCCCAGGCAGATCCAGGGAAATCTCCTTCTGCAGTTGGTTCCTGGCACTTGGGGGCATGGAGTGGTGGGATGATGGAAAAATGGGATGGTGGAGTGCTGGAATGATGGGATAGTGGTTTGGGTGGGAAGGGACCCCAAAGCCCATCTCATCCCATGGCAGAGACACCTCCCGTTATCCTGCTGAGCTCCAGAGGCTCTTCAGGAATTCCAGACTTTGGCTTGGTCCTGTTGAGCTCCAGAGGCTCTTTCTGAATTCCAGACCTTGTCCTGCTGAGCTCCAGAGGCTCTTTAGGAATTCCAGACCATGTCATGTCTTTCTAGGGCTGGTTTGGTGGGGTTTTAAATGTGGGGTTCCTGTGTCCAGTTTGAGGTCCCTGTGTGCAGTTTGGAGGTTCCTTTATCCAGTTTGGGGTTCCTGTGTCCAGTTTGGGATTCCTGTGTGCAGTTTGGAGGTTCCTTTATCCAGTTTGGGGTTCCTGTGTCTAGTTTGGGGTTTTTTTGTCCAGTTTGGGGTTCCTGTGTCCAGTTTGGGATTCCTGTGTGCAGTTTGGAGGTTCCTTTATCCAGTTTGGGGTTCCTGTGTCCAGTTTGGGGTTTTTTTTGTCCAGTTTGAGGGGTTTTTGTCCAGTTTGGGGGTTTTTTTGTCCAGTTTGGGGTTTTTTTTGTCCAGTTGGGGGTTTTTTTGTCCAGTTTGGGGTTCCTCTCCAGTCTGGGGTTCGATTCTCCCCAGATCCCCCCCGTTTCATTTCAGCCTCATGTTGGATTTGTTGACTGATTTTAAGCACAGACATTTTCTGCTGAGCTCTGAGCACTGCCAGGTTTGGGGCAGCTTTCAGAAGACATCCAGGAGATGGGCAAACCTGGGGAAACAACAACTAAAAACCAGGGAGAAGCTGTTCAACAGGGAATCACTTCTGTAGAAGCAGTGGAGTTGGCAGGGGAGGAAAGCTTTGGGGACAATTTCATTCCTGATGGAGCTTCCAGAGTTGGTCAGGACTGGCGTGAGGTGTTTGGATTAAACCTGGGACAGCTTTTATTTAATGTGTGCTGGGTGAGGCACAGCTCAGGGCCCTGCCAGGGCTCTCCTCCATTCCCACCCTGGAGCTCCCAGGGAATGGGATTCTGGGGATTAAACAGCCTGGTGTGATTGCTGCAGTTCCACAGGCTGCGTGGGAAGAGCATCAAATCATCAAATCATCAAATCCCTGAGTGGTTTGGGTGGGAAGGGACCTCAGAGACATCCAGTGTCACCCCTGCCATGGCAGGGACACCTACCACTGTCCCAGGGACACCTCCCACTGTCCCAGGTGCTCCAAGCCCAGTGTCCAGCCTGGCCTTGGGCACTGCCAGGGATCCAGGGGCAGCCACAGCTGCTCTGGGCACCCTGTGCCAGCCCTGCCCACCCTGCCAGGGAACAATTCCTGCCCCACATCCCATCTCAGGGAACAATTCCTGCCCCAAAATCCCATCTCAGGGAACAATTCCTGCCCCAAAATCCCATCTCAGGGAACAATTCCTGCCCAAAATCCCATCTCAGGGAACAATTCCTGCCCCAAAATCCCATCTCAGGGAACAATTCCTGCCCCAAAATCCCATCTAAATGTCCCCTTTTCCAGCTTAAAGCCATTCCCTGTGTCCTGTCCCTGCAGCCCTTGTCCCCAGTCCCTCTGCAGCTCTCCTGGAGCCCCTTTAGGCCCTGGAGGGGCGCTGAGGTGCCCCCTGAGGCTCCTTTTCTCCAGCTGGCACAGCCCAGGGGACAGTGGCTCTCCTGCCACCTGGGCTTTGGGAGCTGAGGAATCCCCCTGAGGCTGTGCCCCTCCTGTCCCTGCCCTGGGGACGCCACTCAGCTGCTGCTCCTGCTCCTGTCTGCAGCAGGATGGGCTAAAAAACCCAACCCAACCCCCTCCAGCACTGGGGAAAAGATGGCTGTGCCTCCACTTGGGAAAGATTTGGGGTTGCAGAGCTCCAGAGGCTCACCCTGAGCTTGGGTTGATGTTGGGCAGAGAAATCTTGGAGAGCCCGGAGGTTGTGGAGGGGGAGTTGTTGTTGTTTGCCTTTTTGGTTTGGTTTGGTTTGATTTGGGGTTTGTTTTGTTTGGTTGGTTTTTTTCGTTTTGTTTTGGTTTGGTTTTTTGGGTTTTTTTGGTTTTTTGGGATTTGGTTTGTTTTGGTTTTGTTTTGGTTTTTTAGTGGGTTTTTTTTTGGGTTTTTTTGCTTTGATTTGGTTTGGGGTTTTTTTGTTGTTGTTTTTGTGGGTTTTTTGCTTTGTTTTTTGGGGTTTTTTTGGGATTTTTTTTGTTTTGTTCTTTTTGCTTTGGTTTTATTTGGTTTGGGTTTTTTGTTGTTTTTGTGGGGTTTTTTGGTTTGGTTTGGTTTTTTTGGGGTTTTTTTGGTTTTGTTTTTTTGTTTGGTTTGATTTGGGTTTTTTTGTTGTTTTTGTGCTGTTTTTTGTTTTGTTTTTTCGGGGTTTTTTGGGGTTTTTTTGTTTTTTGGGGTTTTTTTGTTGTTTTTTTTTTGTTGTTGTTTGATTTGGTTTGGGTTTTTTTTGTTGTTTTTGTGGGTGTTTTGTTTTTTGGGCGTTTTGGGGTTTTTTTTGTTTTTGGTTTTTTTTGTGGTTTTGGTTTTTTTTTGTTTGGTTTGATTTGGTTTGGGGTTTTTTGTTGTTTTTGTGGGGTTTTTTTTGGTTTGGTTTGTTTTTTGGGGGTTTTTTTGGGTTTTTTGGTTTTTGGGTTTTTTTGGTTTTGTTGTTTTTGTTTTTGTGGTTTTTTTTTATTTGGTTTGGGTTTTTTTGTTGTTATTTTTGTGGAGTTTTTTTTGCTTTTTTTCTTTTTTGGTGTTTATTTATTTATTTATTTGGTTTGGCTTTGTTTTTGGTTTTTTTTTTTTTTTTTTTTTTTTTGCATTTTTTGGGCTTGCAGCATCCATGGTGCAGTGCTTTGAGTGTGCACCAGAATCATTTACCCTTTTCCTACTGTGAGTTCACTTTCATACTGACAACATCAAGAGACAGAACATGTGATTTTCAGTCACTTAGACCACTTTAAAAACAATCTTCCATTAGTTTTAGGGAGAGGAACAACATAAAGAGACAAAAGCTGTGATTTTCAGTCACTTTTACCACTTTTAAAACAATCTTCCATTAGTTTTTGGGAGAGAGGAACAACATAAAGAGACAGAACCTGTGATTTTTAGTCAGTTTTGCCACTTTTAGAACAATTTTCCATTAGTTTTTGGGAGAGAGGAGTCTCTCTCACAGTTTGTTGTGGGATTTCCTCACTAAGAACACAGAACAGGGTCTCTGATGGGTCCCTGTCCTTCCTACAGGGAATTAATTAAATCCCTACAGGGAATTCTTTCTCCTTCATTAAAATTAAGTTGTGTTAACCCATGACACAGGAGCTGCTTTTTTTTCCCCTTCTCTTGCCCTTTTTGCAGGGTCCTGTGCAAAAATCCCAGCTGACGGGGGGACACAGAGCAATGATGACAATCACAGCAAAAATTAACAATCCAACCTTCATCAAGGCCTGAAGCCACCCACTCATGATAAAAGCTCTTGATAAAACTCTTCAGCCATTCCCATCCTTCACCCACCTGTAATTGATTTTATCCCGAGTGGAATTATCCCATTCCATTATCCCAAAATGGAATTAACCCATTCCATTATCCCAAGTGGAATTATCCCATTCAATTATCAAAAAATGGAATTATCACAAACTCTCTTGCAAGTTTGCAATGAGTTTTGCGAAATAAATAAATAAAGAGTTTTGCAAAATAAATAAAGAAGAGTTTGCAATAAATTTTGCAAAATTTACAGGATAAAGCTAATAAATAATGATGCTCTGATAAATTCATACCACAAAATCCTGCCTCCCGTGGCCCTGGGTATCAACAATAAGGAATTAAGAACTGCCCAAGTTTGTAAAGTAGCATAAAAGTGTTGGGTGAATTTTTTTGCTCCAGCCTGGCAGAGCTCAGCAGGGAAAAAAAAAAAAAACCAAACAAAAAGTCTGTGGTTAAAAATCAGGCAGCAAATCCCAAATTTCTTGGAATTCCTGACTCTTTCCTGCTCTAAGGTCAGGGTGGAATAAAACTCAGGAGATGTTTTTGAAGTCTCACTCTGAAGTTTATTATCCATTACAAACTCAGGAGATGTGAGCTCTCTTAGAAGTCAAGAAAGTGAGCTGAAATGGTCTGTTCAAGGCTGTTTAATCCCAATTATCCAGTCAGCAGTTGACATCTATATTATTTATGCTTCTGATCCAGTTATGATCACTTGAAAACATCTTTCACTCGAGTGGAGCCATGGCACTGGGGCTGTGGGTGTGGAGTTTGAACAGCATTGTGTGATTTGTGGGTAAAAAACCCTCCAGTTTGGGATTTTAGTGTATAATAATGTATGGGGCAAGGTGGAGGACTTTTGGGTGTTTTCTGGGGTTTTCCTTCTATTTTTTTCCTTCACGAATCTGGGTGGTTTTCTGCAGCTGGGTGAAGGAGGTTTGCATTGCAGGTTTGGGGTGATCACAATTGGATCAGAAGCATAAATAATAGAGATGTCAGCTGTTGATTGGATAATTGGGATTAAACAGCCTTGAACAGACCATTTCAGTTCACTTTCCCAACTTGTTCGAGAGCTCACACCTCGTGAGTTTGTAATGGATAAGGGTAACAAAATTCAGAGTGACACTTCACCAACATCTCCTGGCTTTTATTCACCCTGACCTTGGAGCAGGAAAGAGTCAGGAATTCCAGCACCCACCTAACTAAGGCTGGGATTTGGGGCTCTGTGGGGCTGTGTGCAGGTTCTGTGGGGCTGTGGGGGACAGTGTCAGGGCTCTGTGGGGCCGTGTGGGGCTCTGTGGGGGCTGTTTTGGGCCGCTGTGGGGGACAGTGTGGGACAATGTCAGGGCTGTGTAGGGCTGTGTGGGTTCTGTGGGGCTCTGTGGGGTTGTTTGGGGCTGTGTAGGGCTGTGTGGGACAGCGTCAGGGCTCTGTGGGGGCTGTTTTGGGCCTCTGTGGAGCTGTGTAGGGCTGTGGGGGGTTCTTTGGGGTCTATGGGTGCTCTGTGGGGCTCTGTGGGTGCTTTGTGGGGCTGTGGGGGCTCTGGGGGCTCTGTGGGGCTGCTCTATGGGGCTGTGGGTGCTCTGTGGATGCTCTGTGAGGCTGTGGATGCTCTGTGGGCTCTATGGGGCAGTGGGTGCTCTGTGGGCACTGTGGGGGCTCTATGGGTACTCTGTGGGCTCTATGGGGCTCTGTGGGCTCTGTGGGTGCTCTATGGGGCAGTGGGTGCTCTGTGGGGCTCTGTGGGGCTCTGTGGGGTCACTGTGGGCTCTGTAGGTGCTCTATGGGGCAGTGGGGTCTCTGTGGGCTCTATGGGTACTGTGTGGGGCTCTGTGGTGCTCTGTGGGGCTGTGAGGGCTCTATGGGGCTCTTTGGGGTCTCTGTGGGTGCTCTATGGGGCTCTGTGGGGTCTCTGTAGGTGCTCTGTGGGGTCTCTGTGGGCTCTGTGGGTACTCTGTGGGGCTCTGTGGGGCTCTGTGGGCTCTGTGGGGCTGTGGGCTGCCCCCAGCAGCACGGGGACACTGAGGGGACCCTCTGTGTGCAGTGGCACGTCCCCGCTGGCCTGCCTGAATGCCATGCTGCACACCAACTCCCGCGGGGAGGAGGGCATCTTCTACAAGGTCCCGGGCCGCATGGGCGTCTACACCCTCAAGGTGAGTGCTGGGCCCCCCAAAAACCCTGCCCTCAGGAGCCCAGGGCGCCCGAAATTGGGAAAACACACTGGGCTCAGCCAGGCCAAGTGTCCCCAGATTGTCACCAAGGCCTGCCGTGGACACCTCCAAACCTCCTGCCGTGAGCTGAGCGCCCTTTTTCCTGAAGGAATTCCTCCTGGCGTCCAAATTATGCAGAATAATCCCAAAAAGGGGATTGTTCCTCACCTTCACGTCCCTCCCTTGTGGGCTGCAGTTTCTCCTCTTTAGGCACGCTGCAGTTTGCTGCTGGTAATTAGTGTCCCAGAAATGAGAGAGTAATGAAAATGTTCATGAAACTCCAGCCCTGGAAGGGTCACGGCAGTGCTCTCAGCTTTAGGGATGAAAAGTCACCTTGTCCCCAGTGTCAGTCAGAGAGGGAAGGATGACAGTTGTCTGATTGGCACCTTTAAGAAGAAGCTGTGTTTTAAATGCCAGAAGGAAGCTGGCTCACAGCATTCCTGATTGGGTGTGGATTTGTCCCTGGAGCCCACCCAGTGCCACCTCCCACTGTCCCAGGTGGTTCCATGTCCTGTCCAGCCTGGCCTTGGGCACTGCCAGGGATCCAGGGGCACCCTGTGCCCGCCCTGCCAGGGAACAATTCCTGCCCCAAATCCCTTTCTCCACCTGGAAGCCATTCTCTGGGTCCTGTCCCTCCATCCCCCGTGTTTGGGTTGGTGATCAGGGCTGGGGGATTTTGGGGGAAGAGCAGTTTTGAGGTGGGAGGTGACACTGGGGACAAATGCAGGATGTGTCACCTGCAGTCAGTGTTTGTAGGGACTCCCAGGAGGGTTTGGGGCCAGCACTGAGGCAGCTGTGGGGCGTTCCCAGGGCCACAATCGATGCTCAATGAACAAAACCCATCTCTGGGGGGTTTTGGGGGGGTTGTGTGGCTGTCCCTGGGCTGCGGTGGCCGTGCTGAGGCTGTGCCCTGTCCCCTGGCAGAAGGACATCCCCGAGGGGCTGAAGGAGCTGTCGGAGGGCTCTGAGGAGAGCAGTGATGGCCACTCAGACTCGCAGAGCTCCGAGCACAGCAGCTCCAGCAGCGACGGCTGCGCCGCCAAGGACGGCCGGAGGAGCAGGTGGAAAAGGAAAGGTGAGTTCCCTGTTTTGGGGGAGGTTGAACCCCTGTGGGAGGGCTTTGTGCAGCACAGCTCTGGCCTCAGAACAAGGGTTCTCACCTGGGTTCTTCCTGCAGGTGGGGAGGCCCCGAGGTGGGCAGGGGTGGCATCCAAAGTGGCTGGGATGGATAATGAATTAATTACCTTAGCCCAGGTCACTTCTGCAGAAACCATCACCCTGAGAGCAAGGGAGGGGGGATATGGAGATTAGGATCTTCTCATCTTCTGTCAGAGCTGGGATTAAATGCTCAAGAGACACAGTTCTGTGTGTCCAGACTCAGATGGTTATTAATTCTTATCTGTGCCACAGGCTCACAAGCTGAGTTCTGGCTAACAAGGTGAAAAATGGCTCTGGTTCTAACTCTCTACAAGGTCTTTTAAGCACAAACTGTCCAATTATGAAATGACACCTGAATTATTTTTACCTTTAAATAACCAAACAAAAGTCTGCCAATGTGGAGTTTTCTATCCAATTACAAAATACCACCCAGACCATGAAGAAGAAGGGTGAAAAAGAAGGCTCCTAAATCCTCCATATTTATATGTATTAATATATTCTAAACCCTTAAACTCTGAGTTTCCCACCCTGTGATATCACACACTTCTATTCCAACCCCACAGCCACAATCCCAGGGCTGTCACTCCATTTTGGAGCCTTTTCCACGGGCTCAGGTCACTGCAGTGTTTGCTGGGGGTCAGTGCCTGTGAGCACAGGAAGGCTGCAATTCTCAGTGCCCAGGGCTCCAACAGGGGAGCTGATGGCATCCCTCCAAAATTGGTCGTGTCTCTGCTTCTGGGTCTCTGTTGGTCCAGGAGCTTTGATGTATAAAGTCATGTCCCTGTCCTCTGTTTGGGATGGAACCTCTGCCCCCAGATAACCTTATATCCCATATTATACCTTATAATATATAACCTTATATCCTGTATTATATCCTTATATATTATAACCATATATCCTACATCATACCCTTATATATTATAGCCTTATAATCCTGTGTTATAACCTTATATCCCATATTATACCCTTATATATTATAACCTTATAATCCTGTATTATAACCTTCTATTATAACCTTATATCCTACATTATACCCTTATGTATTATAACCTTATATCCTATATTATACCTTATATATTATAACCTTATATCCTACATTATACCCTTATATATTATAACCTTATATCCTGTAGTATAACCTTGTATAACCTTATATCCCATATTATATCCTTATATATTATAGCCTTATATCTTATAACCTTATATCTTATAACCTTATTTCCTATATTATAACCTTATATCCTGTATTACAACCTTCTATACTATAACCTTATATCCTATATTATACCCTTCTATATTACAACCTTATATCTTATATTTTAACCTTATGTCTTGTATTTTAACCTTATATCTTATAGCCTTATATCCTATATTATAACCTTATATCTTATAACCTTATATCTTATAACCTTATATCTTATAACCTTGTATCTTATAACCTTGTATCTTATAACCTTGTATCTTATAACCTTATATCTTATAACCTTATATCTTATAACCTTATATCTTGTAATATAACCTTATATCATATGTAACTTCTGTTATTAAGTCAGCCATGCCCCTGGGTGTTTGTGCTGCCCCTCAGACCATGAGGTCCCTGTGGTTGTTATTTCACCACCATTCAAGTTCCATTTTGGGGCTCTCCATTGTTCCAGACCCAGGGTCACCACTGTCACACACAGGTGTCACACTGGGACAGGTGTGTTTGTACCTGGTGTGAAAAACGAGGTTCACTTTCTTGGTCAATGAAAAAAAAAATAGTTTAATAAATAGTAAGACAATTAAGAAACAGAAATAAAGGCAAGGATGTGGGTTGGGTGCCTGGCATTTCACCCTTCACTCAGAGAACACTGCTTTAAATGTCCCAGGGTGTTACATATTGAAAGGACCCCAGTGCATTATTCAAACATTCCTTTGAGTCTGGAAATTCCCTTGGTTTCAACCCCTCCATCTCATCAACTGAACATTTTATTGCTCCTGGGAGAGGAATCTCTTGGTGGCACCTCTTGGTGGTCTCATGTCCCATTCTCTGATAAGAGAGGATCAATAAATTCCTCCTTTGGAGCTTTGGGGTCTGTCCCCATTATCTTCATCCAGAGAATCCAAGAATGTGGGGAATTCCCTGATGATCTTTCCTGTTCTTCTGGCTTAGCTACAAAAAGCATCTTACATCACATAGTTTCTATTTTAATGTTAGCTACAACCTAAATATATATATATATATTTTCATCACAGCACCATTTCACTCAATCACAGAATTCCTTGGCTAAGGACATGATTTAAAAGGTGTTTCCAGTGCCCTGCACTGCTGGGTGAGGCTGAGGGGTCCCAGAGCTGACCCAGACCTTGGGGATTTTAAGAGAGACACTGGGAGGCATCTTAATTAAAGATGTCCAGGGCAGGGAACGGAGCTGGGCAAGGGAATGGAGCCCCAGGAGAGGCTGAGGGAGCTGGGAAAGGGGCTGAGCCTGGAGAAAAGGAGCCTCAGGGGGGGACCTTGTGGCTCTGCACAACTCCCTGACAGGAGGGGACAGCCGGGGGGGGTCGGGCTCTGCTCCCAGGGCACAGGGACAGGACAAGGGGAAATGGCCTCAGGCTGGGCCAGGGCAGGCTCAGGGTGGACAGCAGCAGCAATTTCCCCATGGAAAGGGTGCTCAGGCCTTGGCAGTGCCCAGGGAGGTTTGGATCCCCATCCCTGGAGGTGTCCCAGGAATTCCTGGATGTGGCACTCAGTGACAAGGTGAGGTTTGGGCACAGCTTGAACTTTATGGCCATGGAGGGATTTTCCATCCTCAGGGATCCTGTAAAGCTCAAACAATCTCTGCTTGAATCATTTTTAAATGCAGATCTCTGTCAGTGACCTTCTTCAGTCACTCAGGGATATTTTGGGGTCATTTTCACCGAGTGCAGCCCCCAGTTCTCTGTACTGCAGTGGAGATAAAAGAGTTGTGCTGGCAGTGCCCAAGGCCAGGCTGGACACTGGGGCTTGCAGTCACCTGGGACAGTGGAAAATGTCCCTGCCCATGGCTGAGGGTGGCACTGGATGAGCTTTGAGGTCCCTCCTTCTCAAACCAGTCTGGGGCTCTGTAAAGTCTGCAGGGAAGATTTCCTTTCATTTTCAGTATTTCATTTCCTTTCTGCAGCTGGGAGGGTTCCTTCTGTTTCCTCCAGCAAACACTGCAGCTTCACCATCTTGCTGTGTACAAAAAGGAGCATTTAAAGTGCAGAAAGTTGCCAGAAGAGCAGAAGTGAAGCAGGAGATGGGCTCAGCTCCATCCCAGCCGTGGTTCATGGCCCTGTCCTGCAGTTCAGGGATGTTGGAAGTGGGAATGAGGGAACCTGCAGTCCCTGGCAGTGACCATTCCACCTCCCATCCTGACTCTGGGGCACCAGGAGAGGCAGGGCTGGAGCTGCCAGAGATCCTCCACGTTCCCCTGAGCCTTTTCCTGCTGGTTTCATTTTCACTTGGTCCATTTGTTTGCTCTTTTTAACCTTCCAGCCAGGAGGATTCCTGTGGAGCTACAGAGCATCAGCCCTGGAATGCAGCTCTCCTCCAGGGCTGGGGCCTGGAACACACCAAAACCTCCCTCCTCATCCCCAAAATCCCAAATCTGGGGGTTGGACTGGAGAATACCCCAGCCCCAGGCAGAGCTGTCCCGTGGCTGTCAGGATGGGGTGGGGCAGCATCCCCAAACCTTTGGGATCTGGCCCATCCCGAGGGTTTTGGTGGGAAGCAGAGCTCAGACAGGACACAGCTGGTTCTTCTGCAGGGCCTGGGGAGCAGAGTTGGGTTGTGAGAGGAGGGAATGGAGGTGAAATGCAGAGTGGGGCAGGCAGGAGCTGCCCCCAGCCCTCCGTGACTCCCTGCTCATCCCCAATAAAACAGGAAGCGTGTCCACGGAACATCGGCAGCCACTTCCTTAAATGTGCAAAAACACCAAAGTGTTCTGGCAGCACAGAGCAACACTTGGATTTTGGGGAGGGAGGACAGAGCCCTGGGTGTCTCTGCAGAGCCATGGGGGCCCCAGGAGCAGCAGGAATGGTCATGGAGCAGCTCCAGGCAGTGCCCCGTGGAGGTAAGGGCAGGACTGTGGCAGAGTTCCCCTGGCAGCACCTTTTGGGGTCTCTCTGTGGCCATCAGGGTGAGACAGAGCCCCTGCCCTGGGCCTGGGAGTGAAGCAGCAGCTTGGCCTCATGGCTGGAGCCTGGTGAAGGAAACAGCTTTTTTTGGGGGGGATTTGGGGCTTGTGGGAATGCCTCAGCAGGTTCAGGTTGAGTATTGGCAACAATCCCTTGGTGGAAAAGGTGCTCCAGGCCCATCCCTGCAGGGAGTTAAAGCCATGTGCATGTGGCACTTGGGGACAGGAGACACTCTGCTCTCCAAACCAAACAGTCCCATGATTCCCAAAGGATGCTGCTGGGGCTCCTGGCGTTCTGTGCTGTTCTAAACCACCCTGAAAGCTGAGGTGTGAGAAAGCCTCATTCAGGTGCTCCTGGCTGTGCAGAGTGCAGAAGGTTGTGGTGCTCAGGAAGCACAGCTGCAGTCATGGGGCTCCTCCAGCAAAACCCAACCCCAGTTTCCATGTTAAAAACCAAAAAAATAGAGGGGAAAAAAAAAGATTGTAAAGCCAAACTTAAGGGGAAAATGAGCGAGGCCAGATGATGGATAATCCTTCTCCATTAGGCAGAAGGAGAGTCCTTGTAGAGCTGAGGAGTTCCTCCTGCCTCCCAGAGCTGTGTTTGAGCAGCTCCAAGGCTCTATTTGGTGTCTATAAAAAGGTACTGAGAACAGATTTTGAGCAATGGTTAAAATAAGAACTGCTGTGGAGCGAGAGAAGGGAAACCTCAGCAGTGATTAAAGGCTGCTCTGTGCTCCCTGCCAGTGCCCTGGCCTTGGGAAATCTGTAATAAGGGATAAAACTGTCCTGGACTGGAGATTTTTGCATTTTTGGCACAGAGGGAATCCCAGGAGCCAGGGAAATGCCAGGTCACAGCTGGAGGGTGGCACCTGCTTCACTGGAGCAGCTTCATGTCCTCCAGGGGACAGATCCTGCCCAGAGCAGCTGCCAGGAACAAGAGAAAAAAATATTCTGGTTTGTTTCTGGCACTTTTTGTTTCTTCCTGCTGAAGGCTGGGTAGAAATATAGAAATATCAGCTTTTGTCAATGCAGCAATTCCTGCACGTGACTGGGGGGAAGCAGCTTCCTGAGGATCCCCTTGTGCAATCCAGCAGGGATGAGCACACACAGAAATCTCCTTTTCCCCGTTTTTTGGGTTAATGGAGCTTCTCTTCAGCCCATGGAGTCCAGGCTGTGCCCAGTCCTCACCTTGTCACTGAGTGCCACATCCAGGAATTCCTGGGACACCTCCAGGGATGGGGATCCAACCCTCCCTGGGCACTGCCAAGGCCTGAGCACCCTTTCCATGGGGAAATTCCTGCTGCTGTCCACCCTGAGCCTGCCCTGGCCCAGCCTGAGGCCATCTCCCCTTGTCCTGTCCCTGTGCCCTGGGAGCAGAGCCCGACCCCCCCTGGCTGTCCCCTCCTGTCAGGGAGTTGTGCAGAGCCACAAGGTCCCCCCTGAGGCTCCTTTTCTCCAGGCTCAGCCCCTTTCCCAGCTCCCTCAGCCTCTCCTGGGGCTCCATTCCCTTGCCCAGCTCCGTTCCCTGCCCTGGACACGCTCCAGCCCCTGCAGGTGTCTCTTGTCAGGAGGGGCCCAGAGCTGTCCCCAGCACTGGAGGTGTCCCAGCAGTGCCAGCACAGGGGACGGGCACTGCCCTGGCCCTGCTGCCACCCAGAGCTGGCACACCCCAGGGGCCTCCTGGCCAATTCCCTGTGCCTTGTGCTGGGCAGGGGCAGTGCTGGGATGCCTTGGGAAGGCTGAGCTGGAGCAGAGACTGCACAGAGCTAGGAGAATAAAGCAGATTTATTAAAAGGCCTTTAAGGATCCACCTTGGGCAGCACAAGAGCCTGGCCAGGGCTGCACCAAGGTGGACCCAAAACGGTCACAAAAAGGACAAATGGTCACGAGGTCTCACACTTTTGTAAGTTTTGGTCCATTTGCACATTGGGGTTGAATTGTCCCATTCCATCTTTAGGTTGTGAGGTCCCATTCTTCTTGTCCCTCCCTTCAGCCCACCCTTGTTTGTGCTTTGGGGCTGAAAGTTGTCCTTGGTGTGCATTTGGGGAAGGATTTGTTTTGTGTCCCTGCTGTGTGCAGAGCTGAGTGACACTGACTGTGAGCTCAGAGCTGCAGCCCTGGGCACCACAGAACCTGAAAAAACACCAAAGCCCAAACTGAGGCATCACCTGGGGTGTGGGACAGAAGCTTTGGCAGCTCTGTTCCTTTGGAGCAGGAGTGTTTGGGCAGCTGGCAGTGCTGCTGTCACACAGCAGTGGTGGCACCAGTTCCATGCAAATCCTGTGCCTGATGGGATTTGTTTGTCATAAATGCTCTGAATTTGATTGAATTTCCTGTCCAAAGAAAGCAAAGTAGAAGCTTGATGTATAAACTGTGTTATATAAATACACAGAGAAATGTAGACTGCTGAGGGTGGGGACATGAGGAACCCTCAGAACCAAAACATCTGGGTGGGATCAGGCTCTGCTCCCAGGGCACAGGGACAGGACAAGGGGAAATGGCCTCAGGCTGGGCCAGGGCAGGCTCAGGGTGGACAGCAGCAGGAATTTCCCCATGGAAAGGGTGCTCAGGCCTTGGCAGTGCCCAGGGAGGGTTGGATCCCCATCCCTGGAGGTGTCCCAGGAATTCCTGGATGTGGCACTCAGTGCTCTGGGGACAAGGTGGGGATTGGGCACAGCTGGGACTGGATGGGCTGGGAGGATTTCCCAGCCTCAAGGATTTGGGGATTTCTGGCATTTCTCCTGCACTTGGCTGCCCAAAGCAGCTGTAACAGCAGAGTCCTGACCTGCAGTGACACTCCCAGCCCAGACACCTTCCCCTCTGAGCCACTCTGAGCAAGGCATAACCCACTTTCTATTTTAGCTGCTTCCTTTGCTTCTCCTCCCAGCCCGTGTTTCCAGGGAATGATCTCATTCCCTGTGATTCCTGACGCCCTGAGGAGCTGCAGTTTTCAGCTGGGCCTCTTGGCCAAGGTCTCCTTCCTGTCAGACTTTGGTTGTGTTCTCATCATTTGTGGGAAGGGAAATCTTTTGAAGTGAAGAACAGGAATTCATGCTCCTTACTGACCATCCAGGTGCCCCCTGGATTTGTCACCTCCCAGGACAGCACTTCAGAGAGTTATGGAATGGTCTTAGTTAATACTTAACAATTAGTTAATAGTTAAGGATTCAGGTAACAGTTAAAGAATTAGTTAATAGTTAAAGAAGTGCGTGGAGCCCAGGCTGCCCAGAAATCTGCTCTGAGAGCTCCTGAGAACCTCTGAGAGCCCCTGAGGGCCCCTGAGAGCTTCTGAGAGCCTCTGAGAGGCTCTGAGAGCCCCTGAGACCTTCTGAGAGCTTCTGAGAGTGTTTGAGAGCTTCTGAGAGCCTTGTGCTCCTTTAAATGTCCCACTTCATTGCATATTCAAAAGACCCTAATGCATTATTCAAACATTCTTTTGAGTTTAGAAGTTTTTTTTTTTCTTGTTTTAACCCTCCCAACCCTGCCCCTATTTCACCAATTTCTTATTTTATTACTCCTCGTAGATTATTTTCATGGTGAAGCCTCTTGGTTGTCGCATGTCCCATTTTCTGATAACAGAGGATCAATAAATTCCTTCCTGGAGCTTTGCTTCATCATTGTCTTCATCTGGATAATTGAGGAATGCAGGAGGATTCCCTTTATCCTCCAGTTACAAAACCACCAGTCTTTTAAAATTTTATTAAAAAATAATGATTATTTTAGGTTGTAGCTAATATGTTTGTTTGGGGGTTGTACTATAATAATTGTAATAACTGTTACACAGGTGTCTGCAGGGAGCTCCCCTTGGGATGGAGAATGGAAACCACTTCCCTCTGAATTATTGTAATTCTGAAATTAAGGGGCTCTCAGGCAAAGAGATGGGAATAGGAATAACAGTTCTTTAGTAAGGAGTATTAAAAATACAAATGAAATAGTACAAAAAAACAAACAAAACAGACGAAAATTCTAGAAACCCTGCCATAGTCAGAACACACCTGAGCCCCTGTTGGTGTCGGCCCAGATCAATCCTCCTGCAGTGACAGATGTGGTTCTGTGGCAGCAGAGATGATCCTGGAGAAGGTCCAGTGGTGCTGAGCTGGGGCTGCTCTCCCTCTGGGAATCCAGAGCACACAGGCTGTGCTGGGCTTCTGAATGCCAGCGCTGATCCAGGGGGGAATGCTGGGCTCCTGCCCCTGGGTGGAGCCTCTCCCAGTGGGTGCTGGAATTGTCTGAGCCCTGCAGGGAGCCTGGATGGCCCATGGACAGCAGATACCCCCTGGAGTTATGAGGGCTGGATTATACAAGAGATAAAGAAAAAATCTCCCCAGCTGGTTTCAACAGATTAAAAAACCAGAATGAACATTTGTTGGTGACATAACCCAAGATCCCGAGAAGAAGGAGGAAGAAGAACATAAAGAAGGATTCAGGCCATGCCCAAATCCCTCCATATTGTCCTTCATATATATTTATTACTGTATTCTATATCCTAAACCCCCAGAGCTGTAAGTATTTCACCCTGTGACATCACACACTTCTGTACAACACCACACACACTCCCAGTGCTGTCAGTCTGTCTGGAAGCCATTCAAAGGCAGTGCCCTCCTGAGGTCCCCCACCTGTGAGAGCACAAAATGTGACATTTTCAGCCTCCAGGGTTCCAGCAGGGTCTGAGGCATCCCTGGATCCCCCCTGGGTTTGCAGTCTGCAGTTCCCTGCACTTTCCCTGCAAGAATCAGCCTCCCCAGTGAATTCCTGTGAAATCCACGTTGCTGCTTCCCCTCCTGCCCAGATTCTTCATCTCCTGATAGGATCTGATTCTTTACCTTCTGATTCTTTATCCAAAGAGTCTGATTCTTTATCTTCTGATATCTTCTGATTCTTTATCCAAAGAGTCTGATTCTTTATCTTCTGGGAGAATCTGGATAGGAAGTGTTGAAGGGAACTGTGGCTTTGGGGTTGCACATCTGTCCTGGGCTCTGAGGTCTCTCCTCTGTGCCAGCATCCCTTCTGCCAATCCTTCGTTTTTAAACAACTAATTGCAATTCTTTGGTTTTTAAACGAGAGCCAAACAGTGTTTTTAGGAGCCTTTGGTTGAAATTCTCAGGAACTTCGAGGGATCTCTTTTAGCAGCAGATTTTTCTTGGCTTCCCATTCCCTTTATTCAGTGTTCAGAGAATCCCAGGGAGTTTGGGAGCTGCTTGAGCTCTCCAGGTGCTGCCCAGACTCTGAATTTTTCCCCTTCCACCCAGAGCAGGAGTTACTTGTTAAAAGTAACCATTTAGTTGTTGGCTTTTGCTCTTACAAATTAGTTTCTGTAAATTATTTTGATATAATGCCGTTTGTAATCTCATTTTTCCTGCTTTTGATGCAGTATAATTTATCAGCCTTTGATGGTTCATAGCCTAATCCCTGTGTAGATTTTAGTGTGAGAAATAGATACTGCATAACTATATATTATATTAATATTTATATATTATATATCAAGAACATATTTATTGGCATATAATATACTGTGTATTATAGTTATATTAATATATTACATATTACCATTGTTATATAAATACACATAGTGTAATATTAATATACAACTGTATATTGATTATAATATATTAATATATAACATATACAACTATATGTTGTATATAACTATATAATATATAGTTATAAATATAACTGAGCTATAAAATATATAGTAATAACTGTAATTATATATATTATTATACCGATATAACAGATTAATACAACTATATATTATAGTTTAGACTTTCACAAAATATTAAAATAGAGGCCACGTGCTCTGTTTTTTTCAGAATTAATTATTATAAAAAATTTAATAATTACTAACTTTTGCAGAAGTAATTGTAGTTATGAAGTAATAACTGATGCCTTTATTTCTGTAGCTAACTGACAACAGTGAAACAGCAAATGTTGATTGAAAGTGTTTGTAAAAATGGCTTGAACATCTGTATGATAACATTGAAAAAACCCCGGGAAACGACACCAAAAGAACAAACAAGAATGTCCCCAAGCCTTCAGCTATCAGTGACTCAAACCACAGAGCAGACAGCTGTGTGAAAACTAAAATATCAAACTGTCAGAATCACACCTGCACTGTGGCAGGTGCTGCAGAAAATGAATCAAGGGTTGAGCTAAGCTAAAGAATCCCCAGAACTTATAAACTCAAAAACCCCATTTGAATATATATCATATATTATATATATCATATTATGGCATATATATAATATATGTTACTGAAGATATAATCTATAACCTTCATAAATCTGCATTTGACCAATGCAATTAAAAAGCATCTAAGAAGAGTTAACTGTGTACATCTAGCTGTGCAGCCACTGCTGTTACTTCTGCTTTATCCCTTATTAAACCTCTAAATTTTATCAATTAAATGTTAATGCTTATTTAAATATTAAATACTAAACTTGAGTAAAGTATTTGAGTAAAATTTGAGTAAAATATTTGAGTAATTGAGTAAAAAAATTTGAGTAAAATTTGAGTAAAATATTTGAGTAAAATTTGAGTAGAATAAATAAAGAAAATTGAATCGTTAAACCAAATGAAGTTAATAACGATTTGGGTTAGAAATTTCATTGCTTTAATAAATATTAATTTAATAACTACCAGTATTATTTAAAACTTTTATAAACGTCCAGGAGTGAGCCTGGTTTCTGCCATCCCTGATTCCACGTGTCCCAAAGGAATGGTGCCTGGTTATTTGAGGAGTTCCCCTCTCCATGGAGGCTGAGCAGGATCCTGCTGCCTGCAGCTAATGAAGACTTAATGAAGGCTGCCTCATTAATTAGCTTTTGGCTCCTTCCCTTCCTTACCCTGCTATGCTGGGAGCTGATTGCTCAGGAAGCGTTCATTAATTACGGTTCTTATTGGTTATTAATTCCTTATTACGGTTATTATTAATGGTGCAGGGTTATGGTTGTTATTAATGGTTCGATATTATGGCGATTATTAATTGCCTTTATGTGGGACTCTTGATTGTCCCCCATGGCAGGGCCAGCCCAGCACCAACCCTTCCCTCTTTGGATCCCACATCCCAGTTCAGGGCTTTGGTCACCTCCCAAGTTCCCGGCCAGACACATTCAGGGATTTGCTGCTTCTGTGGGGTTATTTTTAGGAGAAGGAGCCAGGAAGAGCTCCGAGCCCTTCCAGGACCCAAAGAGGCTGCAGGAGAGGGGCTGGGGACAAGGGACAGAGGGCCAGGACACAGGGAGTGGCTCTCCCTGGGACAGGGCTGGCATATTGGGCAGGAATTCCTGCCTGGACATTGGGATTTGGAGCACCTGGGACACTGGGGGGTGTCCCCTCATGCTGGGATTTGGGGCAGTGTAGGTAAACCCACGGACGGCTGGGACAAGGAATTCTGCCAGTCTGTATATTCTAGAACACGTGATTTTATTGCAAGGGTCGTGGGTAAAATTCAGCCACCAGCCTGGGCTGAAGGGAAGTCCCAAAGAGAGAGGGAGAAAGAACAGGAGGGTGAGAGCTGAGAGAGAAGGGAGAGAGCAAAGGGCAGGGGAAGAGAGAGCAACAGTAGGGAGAAGAGGAAGGGTAAGAGTCAAGAGTTAAGAGGAGAGGTAAGAGTAAGAGTTAAGAGGTAAGAGAGTTAAGAGAGCGAGGTCCTTGTTACAATACATTCTATCTCCTTTTGTGGTGAATATTCTAATTTTCAGTGACCAACCAACACAAGACACAAAATCCTATAGAATCTACATCCAGCCTATAAGAACTACTATATCACCATACTGTGTTATATTTTAAACTCTAAAAACTACTCTTTAGACTTTTCTGTTTTGCTACATTGACCTTTGGATCCCTCAGCCAGCAGAAAGGGATTGTTCAATCAAAAGGGATTCTTCTTCAGCCAGACCATTGTTTTCAGGTTCTATAGTAACTAAGACTCAGTATCCTACAACTCAAAGTCAGCTTTCATTTCTATCCCCATTATAGGTTTCATATCTTCAGAATCTTTTGCTAAACAATCATATTGATAAGGTTTCCCTGATTCATTTTCCCCAACAGGGCATCCTGTCCCAACCAGCTTCATCCCAGCTGCTCATTAATTCCCATCCCCAATTAATTGTTGGTAACGAGGCTCATTCAGGCTGAAATCACCTGGAATGGAATGTTCCCTCCAGGGAAGCTTGGACTTGTCCCAGCCACTGGGAATATCCCTGCCTTTCCTGGGATACATATCCTGGAGATCCCCAAATTTCCTTCTAAACAGGCAGCTGTTGGCAGGGTTAATAATAAATAATGGATTAATGATCAATAAAAATATTAATAAGAATTCTTTAATAAACCGGCTGTTTGCAGGGTTAACGATAAACAATAAATAACAGTTATAAATTTAAAAATTAATAATAATAATTTTAATAACCCTGCTGTTTGCAGGGTTAGTGATAACTTTTTGCTAATAACCCAGCTGTCCCCAGGGTTAATGATAAATAATAGTTATAAATTTAAAGATTAATAATAAACATTTTTAATAACCCAGCTGTCCCCAGGGTTAATGATAACTAATAAATTAAGGGAGAGGGGCCAGGGCTGGATTTGGCCATGGAGCTGCTGCTGGCACTCGGGGAATGGGGGATTCCTGCTGCCAGCACCCAAGGGTGCTGCAGGCCCCTGAGCTGCTCCAGCACGGGCATGGGGCATCCTCTGGCTGTAGGCATTTATAGTTACAGCTGTATTTATTTATCATTAGATCGATATTTAGGTATATTTATTTTATGTAAAGTTATACTTACTTATATTTAGATATTTATATATATATTTATATTTTGTTATAGTTTTAATATATTAATACTTATATTAGTACCTACATTTATATATATTTATATTAATATTGATATTTATAGGAGTACTGTAGTTATACTTATTTGTACGCATATGTATATTTATATGTGTATTTATATTGATATTGATGCTGATACTGATATTGAGAAGTATACTTAAACTTATTTATATTTTAAAATTTCTATTTATTTATAATTATGTTTATAATTATAGTTAGTTATATGTATACTTATATTTATATGTATGTGTATATTTTTGGGTTATGTTTATATGTGTATTTGTATTGACATTTATATTGAGTTATTCTTTTATATTTTGATACTTACACATACTTAACATTTACATTTATATATTTATATATTTAGTTATATATATTTATATTTATATGTGTATATATATACACATAGTTATATGTATATATATACACACATATAACTATACAGTATTTGTATAATTATATGTATTTGTATATGTATACGTACATTTAGCTTATATGTATATTTATTTGTATTCTATTCTATGTATATTATTTAATTACTTATATTACAAACACAACTATACAAACAATATACATCTATCACTTATATGTCTATTATTTGTACAGTTACATTTGCATGTATCTCTGTGTATTTCTATTTGTGTGCATTTCTATTGACGTGTATTATTTCTGTTGATCTTTATTTGAAATGATAGTTACAGTTACACTTACGGACATGTATATGTACAGTAACTGTATTTATTTTTGTGTTTATGTTTCATTTGTGGCAGTGTCCTCCCGGCTGGCCCCCACGGCCTCCCCACAGTCGGGTTGTCCCTCCCCATCCATCCCAGCCAAGGGCCTCTCCTCCTCCCAGAAGCACAGCAAAAAGGCCCTCAAACAGGTAAATTTATTAATTTGATACATTCCTATTGATTTATTGCCCTGGGAGATCAGCCCTGGGCAGGGAAAAAAATCCCAGAGCTCCTCCTGCTTCCCAGCAGAGGCCTGCTGCAGCCTCCCTCCTCCTGCAGGGAATGGGGATACTGGGCTCTTCAGCTCCTTTGTGTTTTCCCTAAAAAACCCATCTGGAGTTTGAAATTTATTATTTTAGAGAAAGGCTGTGAAATGGGATTTCTTTTCCCCAATCCTAACTGCTGTCAGAGGAAACGGGTTTGGAAAGTTCAGGGGAAATGGGGGAAAATGCTCTGACTTCTTCCCCTGCCAAGGAATTCCAGAGGTGCTGCATGGCAGGGCAGGGAAAGGGAAGAGCAGGAATCCCATGGAGAGAGGGAAGGGAAAGGGAAGAGCAGGAATGCCATGGAGAGAGAGGGAAAGAGAAGAGCAGGAATTCCATAGAGAGAGGGAAAAGGAAGAGCAGGAATGCCATGGAGAGAGGGAAAGAGGGAAAGGGAAGAGCAGGAATTCCATGGAGAGAGGGAAGGAGGGGAAGGGAAAGGGAAGAGCAGGAATGCCATGGAGAGGACAAAGGAGGGAAAGGGAAGAGCAGGAATTCCATGGAGAGAGGGAAGGAGGAAAAGGAAAGGGAAGAGCAGGAATGCCATGGAGAGAGGGAAAGAGGGAAAGGGAAGATCAGGAGTCCCATGCAGAGAGGGAAGGAGGGCAGGAATTCCGTGCGCAGGCAGCCGGGCTGTGTCCCCATGTCCCCAGTGTCCCCATGTCCCCAGTGTCCCCATGTCCCCAGCCCGGGGCTGGCTGACCCCGGTGCTGTGTCCCTGCAGGCCCTGAAGCAGCAGCAGCAGAAGCAGCAGCAGCAGCAGCAGCAGGTCCGGGCGGGAATGGGGCCGGGAATGGCGCTGCCCTCCAGCCAGCACGTCCTGCTCAAGGCCAAGGCCGCGCCCGGGAAGGGTATGTGCAGGGCACGGGAGGGGAAAGGCTCCTTCTGCAGCTCCCTGTGGGCTCTGGAAGGGGCTGGGTTTGGGCCCTGGAATGGGCTGGATTTGGGCTCTGGAATGGGCTGGGTTTGGGTCCTGGAATGGGCTGGGTTTGGGTCCTGGAATGGGCTGGGTTTGGGCTCTGGAATGGGCTGGGTTTGGGCCCTGGAATGGGCTGGGTTTGGGCCCTGGAATGGGCTGGGTTTGGGTCCTGGAATGGGAGCTTTCGGCTCTGGAATGGCTGGATTTGGGCTCTGGAATGGGCTGGGTTTGGGCTCTGGAATGAGGGATTTGGGCTCTGGAATGGGCTGGGTTTGGGTCCTGGAACGGGCTGGGTTTGGGTCCTGGAACGGGCTGGGTTTGGGTTCTGGAATGGGCTGGGTTTGGGTCCTGGAACGGGCTGGGTTTGGGTTCTGGAATGGGCTGGGTTTGGGCTCTGGAATGGGCTGGGTTTGGGCCCTGGAATGGGCTGGGTTTGGGTTCTGGAGTGGGCTGGGTTTGGGTTCTGGAATGGGCTGGGTTTGGGCTCTGGAATGGGCTGGGTTTGGGCTCTGGAATGGGCTGGGTTTGGATTCTGGAATGGGCTGGGTTTGGGCTCTGGAATCATCAACTCCTGGCTCATGGCTTGGGTTCTGGAATGGGTTTGGGTTCTGAAATGGTCGAATTCTGTCTCATGGCTTGGGTTCTGAAATTGGGTTTGGTTTGGGTTCTGGAATGAGTTTGGTTCTGAAATGGGTTTGGTTCTGGAACGGGTTTGGTTCTGGAATGGGTTTGGTTTGGGTTCTGGAATGGGTTTGGTTCTGGAATGGGTTTGGGTTCTGGAATGGGTTTGGGTTCTGGAACGGGTTTGGTTCTGGAATGGGTTTGGTTTGGGTTCTGAAATGGGTTTGGTTCTGGAATGGGTTTGGGTTCTGGAATGGCCAACTCCAGTTTCATGGCTTAGGGATGCACCAGGTAAGGACAGAGCTGGGATGGGTCTTGGGGGGATCTGACGGTGCCTTGAGCTGGTCCAAAGCTGCTCCCAGTGCTCAGGGACTTTCCCAGTCACCTGTAGCCCCTGCAGGGGCCTTCTCCTGCTGTCCCTGTTTGGGATTTCTGCTGTTCCTGTTTGGGATTTCTGCTGTTCCTGTTTGGGATTTCTCCTGCTGTTTCTGTCTGGGGTTCCCTTGGTGTTTCTGTTTGGGGTTCTCCTGCTATTTCTGTTTGGGATTTCTCTGGGTATTTATGTTTTCCAAAGTGGCTCCTCCTTCTGCAGGGTGGGTTCCATGCCCTGTTCCCATGTGGAAGATCCCTGAGGGGTTCCCAGAATTTGTGGTGTCAGAAATCAGTGAGGTCACTGCTCTGCTCTGGCTGCTCCAGCAGGACAGGAGCTCCCCTGCCAGCACCAGATTTTCCATGAGATCCCAAATTCCTGGGAGTTACTTCCAGCCACTGCTCCCTGATTTCTTTCCAGAGTAACTGAGTCCTGGTTCTGAGTCACAGAACCATCAAATCCCAAAATGTTTGGCTGGGAAGGGATCTCAGAGCCCCTCCAGTGTCACCCCTGCATGGCAGGGCCACCTTCCCGTGTCCCAGGTGCTCCATCCCTGATCCACATCCCAACAAAACTGCATCCCCAGCCCTAAATCCCAAAGGTTTTCCAGCCATTGAGCTCCCCAGTAAAGCCTGCTGCTCTGGGTAATTCATTAATATTAATTATTGGCCCAATCCCAAAACTCCTTCCCTTCCAAGATGTCAGCCCCTGCTGCCAAATTCCCTGGTACCTGGAGAATTCCCTGGCATTGCTGAATCCCCTGGCACCTGGAGAATTCCCTGGTACCTGGAGAATTCCCTGGCACTGCTGAATCCCCTGGCACCTGGAGAATTCCCTGGTACCTGGAGAATTCCCTGGCACTGCTGAATCCCCTGGCACCTGCCCAATTCCCTGGTACCTGGAGAATTCCCTGGCACTGCTGAATCCCCTGGCACCTGGAGAATTCCCTGGCACTGCCGAATCCCCTGGCACCTGGAGAATTCCCTGGCATCCTGATTTCCCTGCCAGGAACTCTGTTAAGCCCTGGAAGTGTTAATTCAAGCGTTTATGTCCCATTAACCCTAAGCCTGCGTCACATTAGGTGGGAAATAAATTGGGATTAACTGGGAAATGGACTCAAAGTGCCTGTCCACGTTTTGGGATATTCTGGTGGCTCCAAGGGCTCTGTCTCCACGTTCAGCTGCTGGGCAGGAGGCCCTCCAGGAGCACAGGAATGTCTGTCCTGGATGGCTGGAGCTGCAGGGGTGGCTCTGGCTGTTGGAGAAGCTCCATTCCGTGCAGGAATGTGCTGGTGCAGGATCCCTCTGTGCATCCAGTGTTTCCCTCTCTGGCAGGCTGGGAAGGGAAGAGGGCAGAGGGACATTCCAGCAGCCCCCCAAACTCCACCTCCAGCTCCTCAGCCTCGGTGAAGCTCGAGAACTCCCTGCCAGGGCTGGCCAAGAAGCCGTTCCCCAGATCCGACCGGCTCCACGCACGTAAGAGATGGATTCCCTGCTCCTCCTGGTGTGCACAGCCAGGGGTGTGCAGGGAAAGCTGGAGCTCCCCTGGGCATGGAGAATGGAACCCCTCCCTCTGGATTGTTATAGGTTTGAAATTAAGGGGCTCTCAGGCAGAGAGATGGGAGTAAGAATAACAGTTCTTTACCAGGAAAATTAAATATACAAATGTAGGAGCACGAAAAAAGCAAACAAAAATCCCAGAAATCCTGCCAGAGTCAGAACACAACCTGGTCAGGCTGTTGGTGTCAGCCCAGATCAATCCTCCTGCAGTGACAGATGTGGTTCTGTGGCAGCAGAGATGATCCTGGAGAAGGTCCAGTGGTGCTGAGCTGGGGCTGCTCTCCCTCTGGGAATCCAGAGCACACAGGCTGTGCTGGGCTTCTGAATGCCAGGGCTGATCCAGGGGGGAATGCTGGGCTCCTGCCCCTGGGTGGAGCCTCTCCCAGTGGGTGCTGGAATTGTCTGAGCCCTGCAGGGAGCCTGGATGGCCCATGGACAGCAGATATTCCTGCAGGGAGGATGGGGCCTGGAAGGGAGAAAGAAACACTGCCCCAGCTGGTTTCACAGCTGTCCGTTAAAGAAGATCCCCCTGGAGTTATGAGATAAAGAAAAAACATCTCTTCAACCAGTTTGACAGATTGGGAATAGAACTCACAGTTTTGGTTGTATATTACAACCCAAGACACCAGAACCTGGGCTGCTCCAGTGCCAGGACAGAAGCCTAAAACAGCAAAATGGAGTGAAGTGTGCAGATCCCACTGCTGAGGGACCCTGGGAGGTGCTGCCAGTCTGCTGGGAATTGGCATAAATAATTCCTGATGCCATCTTCAGCCCAGCCCTTCCCAGTGCTCATCAGCTGGGCCTCTCCTGGGAATTCCCAGCTGGTGGAGAGCACAAAAGGACCTGCATTATTTATGGAGTTTTTAATGCATTTACACACTCCAGTAACAGGAGAAAGGAAAAGAAATTCCTCCCTGGATGTCCATCCCTCAGACACTGCTGGATTTTCTCAGCCCTCCCGACCTTCCTGGTTCCTGTCACATTCTCCAAGGGTGGGACTGACCACGGTGAATTTAAGGATATTCTTACAAAGTCATGGAATGTCCTGAGAGGGAAGAAGAAACCCACGAGGATCGTGGAATCCAGCTCCTGGTGCTGGCCAGGACACCCCCACAATCCCACCCAGCATCCCTGGAGCAGTGTCCAAACTCTCCTGGAGAAAGAAGGATTTAGATAAATCCTTAAATCCTCCATTTTGCCCCATATATAGCACAATTTTCCAAACCCTTAAACTCTGAGTTTCCCACCCTGTGATATCCCACACTTCTATTCCAACCCCACAGCCACAATCCCAGGGCTGTCACTCCATTTTGGAGCCTTTTCCACGGGCTCAGGTCACTGCAGTGTTTGCTGGGGGTCAGTGCCTGTGAGCACAGGAAGGCTGCGATTCTCAGTGACCAGGGCTCCAACGTGGTGGCACTGCAGCATCCCCTGCCTCAGGGAGCCCAGGGCAGGACAGGTGTGACCCAGGTGTGTCTCCTGGCAGGACAGGACAGGTCAGGGGTGACGAGGTGTGTGCTCCAGGACAGGTGAGGGTGAGCAGGTGTGTGCTCCAGGACAGGTCAGGGGTGACCAGGTGTGCTCCAGGACAGGTGAGGGTGAGCAGGTGTGTCTCCTGGCAGGGCAGGGCAGGTCAGGGGTGACCAGGTGTGCTCCAGGACAGGTGAGGGTGAGCAGGTGTGTCTCCTGGCAGGGCAGCTGAAGCGAGCTCGCTGTGCTGAGATCGACGTGGAGACGCCGGACTCGATCCTGGTGAACACCAACCTGCGGGCGCTGATCAACAAGCACACCTTCTCCCTGCTGCCCCCCGAGTGCCAGCAGCGCCTGCTGCTGCTGCTGCCCGACGTGGACAGACAGGTACAGCTCACCTGAGTGCCCTGCCCTGAGGGCAGCACTTCCTGCTCTGCTGCCCTGGCACCTGCCAGGGAGAGAGCCCGGCTCGGGGTGAGCTCCCTGGGACCTTCCAGGACCTGTGGGAGCCTGCAGGAGAGCTGCAGAGGGACTGGGGACAAGGGCTGGAGGGACAGGACACAGGGAATGGCTTCCCAGTGCCCAGGGCAGGGCTGGATGGGATGTGGGGCAGGAATTGTTCCCTGGCAGGGTGGGCAGGGCTGGCACAGGGTGCCCAGAGCAGCTGTGGCTGCCCCTGGATCCCTGGCAGTGCCCAAGGCCAGGCTGGACACTGGGGTTGGAGCACCTGGGACAGTGGGAGGTGTCCCTGGGACAATGGGAGGTGTCCCCAGATCCTGGCATTTGGCCAGCAGGTGACATGGGGCAGTGACAGCAGGTGACATAGGGCAGTGACAGCAGGTGACCAGTGGCAGTGGCAGCAGGTGACCAAGGCAGTGACAGCAGGTGACCAGGGGCAGTGACAGCAGGTGACCATGGCTAGGGCCAGCAGGTGACAAGGCAGTGACAGCAGGTGACATGGGGCAGTGACAGCAGGTGACAGGGTGTCTCTCCCAGGTGGGGGCCGATGGGCTGATGAAGCTCAGCAGCTCCGCGCTCAACAACGAGTTCTTCACCTCGGCTGCCCAGGGCTGGAAGGAGAGGCTGGCAGAAGGTAAATCCTCCCCAGGGCTGGGGATGAAGGCCTGGGGAGTGCCTGGGGAGTGCCTGGGGAAGGCCTGCAGGATGCTCCTGGAGCTCTGCAGCACTCACTGCAGCCTGTGCAGGCCTGGGCTGCGGGGCTCAGGGGCAGAGGGGGCTGCAGAAGGAGTTCTGTCTTGAGCTGAAAAAGCAAATCTCTGTAAGAGCTGAGAAAAGAAGGAAAAATGGGTTTAAAATCTGAACTGCCAGTAGAGCTGGGGCAGTCTGGAGCTGTCTAAACACAGACACTGCTGAAGGGGCAGAGAAGGGAAATTCTGTTCCAGGGCAGAGCATGGCGTGCTCAGTCCTTGGAGCCATCCCTTTGGATGTTCAGATGGGATATTGGGGGAAATTCCTCCCCGTGAGGGTGGTGAGGCCCTTACAGGTCTGCCCAGGCCGTTCCTTCTCCTGTCCCTGTGCCCTGGGAGCAGAGCCCGACCCCCCCTGGCTGTCCCCTCCTGTCAGGGAGTTGTGCAGAGCCACAAGGTCCCCCCTGAGGCTCCTTTTCTCCAGGCTCAGCCCCTTTCCCAGCTCCCTCAGCCTCTCCTGGGGCTCCATTCCCTTGAGTGCCCCATTCCACTGGAGCAGCCCCAGGGGCTCAGGGCAGCTGCAGCATCCAGAGCTCCTGGGACACTCAGCTGGGCCTGTGCCCCATCATCCCCCCCCTTCCTGTCTCAGAAATCCCTCTGGCATCCCACAGGAGAGTTCACCCCGGAAATGCAGCTCCGCATCCGGCAGGAAATCGAGAAGGAGAAGAAGGTGGAGCTGTGGAAGGAGCACTTCTTTGAGAGCTACTACGGGCAGAGGTGAGAGCCCAGCTGAGTTCTGGGGTTGGTCCATCCATGAACATTGGGATTCATCAGCCCTGGAACCATGAGGAAGGTTCCCCAGGGTTCTCCTGGAGCTGGGGCTCTGGAGGAGCCACCCCCAGGGTTCTCCTGGAGCTGGGGCCCTGGAGGCCCTCAGAGCTGTGGTGGCCAAGTGTGTCCCACCTCGGGCTCAGGACCTGCATTTCCACATCTCCAGTCCCACAGGAGCTGCTTAAACCCCCAAATCTGCAAAGCTTTTATTCTGTGCCTACTCTTGCTTCAGGGTTTTCCCCTCCCTTGGGGCTACAGGGAGGAATTTGGGTTTCTGAGGTACTGGGGAGGAGCACACAGCTGTAAATAACTGATCAGGAGTTTCTGATCCTGCCCTGTGCCAGGTTTTTGTTTGTGCTCACCCTGCCAGCCACTGTCCCCCCTGTTCACCCAGAGCCTTGGGCTTATTCCTGGCATTCCCTGCGGTGGTTGGGATGAGCCAGGGGCTGAGGGGTGTCCACACAAGGCTGTAGGAACAACTACTGGGATCCATCAGGCTGGGACTGCAGCTCCCAGAGCTTCATCAGCCACCTGACCCAGGTCTGTGCTGCTGGGAAGGTGACAACAGCCCCATTTTCGGGGCCTTAGGGGGACAGGGGACAGCAGGACGGCGTGGAGGGCACATGTCTGGTGGGAACCAATCCAGAGATCCACCTTCACAGGGTTAGGTTTGGGGAAAAAAAACCCAATTTGACCAATCATTGAGAGGGATGGATGAAGTTCATCCAAAAGGAGTGACATTTACCAGACATCAGTCTGGGAACTGCATGTTCCTCTGGAGGAGGTGGTGGGACCCTCCTCAGTGTCCCTGCCAGTGTCACCATGTGAGCCAGGGTGAGGCTCTGGGGGCTCACGCAGGGAAACCTGCACTGTTGGCCAAACTCTTTGGATTTGCAGCCTGGAAATTTGGTGTCTGGGACAGGCCTGGAGCTACCCCAGTGTTCCATGAATTGCATTTAGCGGCTTTTAATCTGCTGCTTTCTGTTTCCTGTGGAAGGATGATCAGTAGGGAAGGTTCTCGGTGATCATGGGCTGTGTGAGACATTTATTTAGGGAGCCTATTTAATAGAGAATCCTGCCTCCATTCCCCCAAGGACGGGATGGTTGTGCAGGGATGTTTTACCAAGCAAAGCCTCTGTTTGCCTTGGCAGTTCCGGGCTGAGCCCCGAGGAGTCGCAGCGGCTGACAGCACAGCCCGAGGCCGAGCCCGCCCGGCCCCGCAGCCCCGCGGCCCCGAGCCGGGAGCGGGGCACGTCCCCAGCGGAGCCCAGGGCACAGGCGGCCCCGGGGGCAGCAGCAGCCGGCCGAAAAGCAGCGGAGGAGGGCAGAGAGGAGCCGCAGCCCGAGGCCGCCGAGGCCTCCCCGGAGCGGCGGGCGGTGAGAGCCGGGGACAGAGCCCACGGGGAGACCCTGCCCGAGAAACCCGCCGGCCTCCAGAGGCCCGAGGAGCAGAGCAAGCCTGGCCCGGGCAAGGAGGGGCCGGGGCTGAAGGAGACTCCGAGTGCCCCCAGCAAACCAAAGAGCCCCGAGGCGGCCGAAGGAGCGGCCAAGCCGCAGAGCCCCGCGGCAGCCCCAGCCACGCAGGAGAAGAAGCCCTTTCCCGGGGCCGAGGCCATGGAGGTCGGGCTGGAGGCCCACAAGAGGAAGTGGCCGGGCAGGGAGGAGGCCCCGGGCAGCCCCGAGAAGAAGGCCCGTGTGGCTGAGCCCTGCCAGCAGCAGCAGCAGCAGCAGCAGGCCTTTCGGGAGCAGCCCTTTCCCGGCGCCGTGCCGCGGGTGCCCCCGCTCAAGGTGAGCGCAGCGGGGACACGGGCACTCAGCACTGAGCCCCAGGGACATCGGGGTGTGAGGGACATCAGGGCCCACCTGAGCCCTGGGCAGGGACACCTGCCACGTGCCAGGGTCCGCCAGGCCCTGGGACAAAGGTGCAGCCAGGGGGACAGGTGGGGACAGCCAGAGGAGTGAGCGTTTTCCAGACACCGGGATTAAAGCCAGAGCCTCTGGCAGCACTGCAGTCGGCTCTGTGGAGCATTTTGGGGAACAACTCAGGACCCTCTGGCTGCTGAGCCTTTGCAGGAACCCCCCTGGGAAAGGAAAGAGGGAATGGCTCCCTGCTGGGATGGGCAGGGGAGGCAGCAGGACAGAAACATTCCAGGCTTTGGGTTTGAGAGGCAGGTCTGGACAAGGCAGCTGCTGCTGAACCTGCTGCTCTGGGGCTTCAGGCAGAAGCTTAATTCTGGTATGTCCCAGGAATTCCGCTCCCCTTTTGCTCTAAAAAGCCGCAAACTCAGAACTTTCAAAGCAGCTCATCATTCTCATATGTTCATAAGAATAGCACGAAGGCAGGAAAGCGTCAGTGAAATTGTCAGTGACAGAACTGGGGAAACTGTCCATAAAAGAGGTCTGGAACACCACGCAGGAAGGAGGGTTGGCCTGCCAGGGCAGTAACGGTGGGATTTCATTTAACAGCACAGTGAGTTGAAGTGATTTGGAATAGTTTCCTTTGCAGAGCAGGGGAAAATGGGGACAGACATGTGTCGTTCCCCAAAAATGAAGTTGATCAGAGCTCAGTGGGGATTTTATGGATAGGGAAAATAAATGTAACCTCAAGTCAACTCCCAGGCTCAGTGCAGGGCTCAGCACACGTGTTGGGAAGTGCAAACATGGAGAAAGTCAGCTGGAACATTGAGAGAAGTGTTTTAGAAGGAAAGAGTATATTATTGGCCTTTTTTCTCCAGCTCGGGATTGTTACAGCTTTGTACAAAGGCACTGAGGAGAGGAATGGTGGGTGAGCAGGGGGAAGAGCAAGGCTGAGTCCAGCAGGGTGGTGACACCTTTCAAAGGACAGAAATGACATCTGAATAACGGGACAGAGAGGAACAGGGGCTGGATCAGCCCTTCAGGGAGGGAGCCTGGGGCTCTGGAGTGCCAACGTCCGATGGTTCTCACCACGAGGGACGAGCTCCACTCCGAGCCACGGGGTTTGTACCACCCTGAAACTGCCTGGGAGGGTCACACATGTCTCTTGTCTCAAGGCAGGGACAGGAGGGGTTTCTCCCAAGGGATTCTCTCAGACAAAACTGCAGACACTTTAACCCGCGGGCGGAGTGCTCCTGGTGTCTGAGCTGTGCTTTTTCTCCTGCTCTGTTGCAGATTCCCATGTCCAGAATCTCGCCGATGCCATTTCCTGCGGGCCAGGTCTCTCCCAGGGCACGCTTCCCCCTGTCTCTCAGCAGTCCGGGCAGGACAGGGGCCAGGACCTTGGCCGACATCAAGGCCAGAGCCCAGCAGGCCAAGGCTCAGAGGGCAGCGGCCGCCGCCGCCGCCGCCTCAGCCGGAGGGGCAGTGCCGGGGCCCGGCCCGGGCGGGGGGAGACCCCCGGGAACGGGGGGAGGAGAGCCCACTGGAGCCCCCCAAACTGCAACTGGAGCAAAGGCACTGGAACTGGCAGGAACTGGAAGCGGGGGAGGTTCGAGAAGGTTTCTTCCCCAGTGCCCAGGGCCCCGTTCCCAAGCGGAGAGCCAGGCGGAGCCGGGAGCTGCGCATCATCCTCCTGGAGCACAACTACAGCCAGGGCCCGCCGCGGCAGCCCCGGCGCTAGGGAACGGCCCGGGGCTGACACCGAGCCCCCCGCGGGGCACGGCCACCGCGGGCTCCCCGGGCACCGGCACCGGGCACCGGCCAGGGCCGGCCCCTCCTGCCCCCGCGGCCGGGAACGGGCCCGCCGGCGGCAGCGTCACCCCGGCAGCGCCCGCGGCCTCGGGAGGCACCGGCTGTGACCTTCCCAAAAGCAAATCTCCCTCCCCTGTGGTGTCCTCGCTGCCAGCCGCGGGCGCCGGAGCCCAGGCCGGAGCCGTGGGTGCGCCCGTCCCACCTTCCAGCAGCTCCTCAGCAGCCCCCAGCCTTAAATCCCCTCCCGGTGGGGCCGTGCCCAGAGCGAGCTCCAGCATTCCTGCCAACAACCCTTTGGTCACCCAGCTGCTCCAAGGCAAGAGCGTCCCCCTGGAGCAGATCCTGCCCAAGGCGCTGACCAAAGCAGAAACGAGAACTGTCCCCGCGGCTGCTCAGGAAGAGAAGGGGGCGGCGGGGAACGGTGCCGAGGCGGGGGACAGACCGGCGGGTTTGCCCCCGCAGCAGCTGGGGAAGATCTTCTGCCACAACAGGCCACTGCCTCACATTCCAAGGACCTTCCCGCTGCCCTCGGGAAAGGACCCCGCTCCTGAGCAGCAGCAGCAGCAGCAGCAGTGCCACGAGGCGCTGAGCAAATCCACCCAGGAGCAGATCCTGCAGACTCTCATCAAGAGGGTGCAGAGGCAGAATGCGCTGCCCGTCCTTCAGCCCTCGCAGCTGAACCTCCCGCACTCAGGTTTCCCGGTGGAAAACAGCTCCACCAGCCAGAGATTCATGCTGGGCTTCACGGGCAGGAGGACGTCCAAGCCTGCCATGTCTGGCCACTACCTGCTCAACATCTCCACGTACGGCCGCGGCTCGGAGAGCCTGAGGAGAGCCCTGAACGCCGAGCCCCGCCTGGGGCTGAGCAGCCCGTCCCTCGGGGCCCGGGCAGAGCTCGGCGACTGCGGGGACACGGGCGGCCGGGGCGGCAGCAGCAGCAGCGAGGAGGATGCAGACGACGACGAGAGCTCCGGGGACGAACGGGAGCACAGCAGCATCCAAGAGGAGCCACGGGCGGGGCAGGGGGAGAGGGAGAAGGGCTCCCAGGGCCCTGCAGAGCCCAGCTCCCTGGGGATGAAGGCCGAGGCGGCCCCGGTGCCCAGGGAGAAGGTGCTGGACGGCCCCGCGCTGGCCCGGGACCTGCTGCAGGCGGCACAGGAGCAGATGGCCCACGCCATGAGGAGCAAGGGCCAGGGCGGCACGGAGCTCTTCGGGCCCCCCAGCCCGTCCCCGGACTCCGGGCAGCCTCCGCTGCTCCCGGCCCCGCAGCCCCCGAAGGCGGCCGGGAGCGCCGGGCCGCCGCTGCTGGGGCCCAGCTACAGCGGCACCATCAACGTCTCCACCTCGCCCGACGTGGTGGGCCAGGGCTCGCTCATGAGCGAGTGCAGCGCCAGCTCCATGGCCAACGTCATGTCCTTCTCGGTGACCGTCACCACCATCCCCGCGGGGCAGGCCGTGAGCTCCGGCGGCCACGGGCAGAGCCTGCCGGTGCCGGCCTTCGCCGAGGACGGCGCCATGGAGGATCCCCCGTCCAAGTGTTACTGCAGGTTGAAAGCCATGATCATGTGCAAGGGCTGCGGTGCCTTCTGCCATGACGACTGCATCGGGCCCTCCAAGCTCTGCGTCTCCTGCCTGGTGGTGCGGTAACGCGGGCGGCTCCTCGGGGGGCTGCTCTCGGGAGTACCTTGGGAAGAAACAGGAATTTTACTGCCTTGCACAAGAGACACGTTACTGAATCAGGAATACAGAGATAAGAGTCCTTCTTTCATTAACGAAAGAGCACCTTTCTTGTACAGGGAGTCGAAATCGCGCTCGACGACGTGAATTGTGACAAGAGTTTGCACTTAAGGAATTATGTAAATATGCCACATTATTTTGTTTAAAGATATTTTTTCAGTCTTTTAGGAGATAGCGTTTGACTTGTACTGCAGTTCCAGTAACCCCAGCCTGCTCTGAGCTCTGCTCTCCCTGGGGGCATCCAGCCCACAGCCCGTTGTTGGTCTTCTCTTGGCCAAGGGAACGGGATAATCCAAATGCAGCAGTGTGGGTGGTGATGGAGCCCTGGGCAGGCTCCCCTGGCTGCTCCCAGTTCACATCCTTGGGAACTGGGAGGCACCAGCGATGCCGTGCCAGCCTTTGCCTCCATTGCCTGTTCCAGAAGGTTCCTGGGCTCTGCAGTACGGGCTGGCATCGCTGCTTTGCAGATGCCCCTGTCCCAGTGTCCCAGCTGAAGGGAGGTGTGCTGTGGTGGAGCTGACCATGGGAGTGACCAGGAGAGCTCAGGGACTGTCGGTGACCCAGCAGGAGCAGGGGTCACACAGCAGCGCTTGGCTGGGCAGGGCTGGCAGGAATGTGCTCTCCTGAATTCCCCAGGAGCTGGGAGCTGCCATCCCACGGCCCAGAGCCAGCTGTTCTTGGGACACGGGGCAGGGCAAGGGCACTAAGCGCCACCCTGGGTCCTGCCGTGCTCTGGGAAGAGTTTTCTGCTCATCCAAACGCCCCCGTGGTCATCTTCAGTTTTTATCCAAGATTTTATATTTCCTGGGTGTAGGGGAAGGTAAATGAGTGTGCCTGGGCCTTGCTGGGCGGCTCTTTGTGTTTGAAATACCAAATTGGGCTGAGCTCAGCTCAGCTTGGGCCCAGCTGAGGGAGGGGTGCTGGGGCAGCCCCTCTGACCTGGCTGGGGACACGGCTGGTGGCAGCTGTGCTCCCTGTCAGCTCCTGGAGTCCTTCCCTTGGGCTGAAGGAACGGCAAGCACAGTGGCCCCGTGTTCCCGGGAGCTGAGGACTCTGATGGCATCAGCAGGAGTCACTCGAGGGCTGTTCCCCTCGCAGGGAGGGCGGGGGCCTTGCTGCATCCTGGTCAGGGAACAGAGCTATGGATGGTTTTGATGGAAAAGCACTGAATTCACTTTGAATCCAAAGGCCTTTTTAAGCTGAAGCAATATTCCCACAGCTGAGTGGTGCACGGGGTCCTCAGCCTCCCCTTCCCCTGTCCTTTGTACTACTGCTCCCCTCCCCTTCTCCCCGGGAACGCGGCACTGGTGCTGAGGAGCAGAAATAATTCCCTGGCTGATTTTCCAAGGAACAAGTGGTGCTCAAGGCTGCCCGAGCTCCAGGAGCCTTTGGACAGCGCTGTCAGGCACAGGGTGGGATTGTTGGGTGTCTGTGCAGGGTCAGGAGTTGGGCTGGATGGTCCCTGTGGATCCTTTCCAGCACAGCACATTCCATGACTGATGTAGTTGGTGATGACAAGGAAAAGGGACTTCCAGACTTGATCCCGTGGTAACAGGAGCGTTTCCTTCCCTGCCCAGGGAGTGCAGGAGCTGCAGCATCACCTGCTCTGGCTTCTGGCATCTTCAGTTTATTGCAGAGCAGTGACCCCCACTGTTGTGATTCCACACCGCTGCTCAACCATCCCGTGGTGAGGAGGATTTAGGGATTAGAAATTAACTCAATTTTTTAAAATCTAAAACATTGCACAAAATTGTCCCCACGAGCATCTCACGCCCGTGGTCGTGGTGGTGGCAGCCCAGGAACCCCCGGCTGTGCCTGTCCTGCCACTTCCCACTTGCAGCTCTTGTTCGGGAAGAGGAAATCCTGCATCTCTGTAACCGCGGGAGGCAGCGTGGGCTGCTTTGGAGCTGAGAGCAGATCTGTCCATTGCTCCCTCAGGCCTCATTTGGACACCAGGGCTGTTCCTTGCCATAGGCCTGGACAGACACTTCCATTCCCGGGACAGGACAGAGGCTCCAGGAGAGGCCGATGTGCAGCTTGGTGCTGCTTACACAAACTGACAGTCGTTCTCAGAGGGGAGTGAGAGGTTTCCTGCACACTTGGGGCAGGTCTGGCCTCTCCCTGGCCCCTCTCCGGGGCTTTTCCAGGCTGCTGGAGAGGGGAAGTGGAGGATGAGGCAGGAGCCGTGACCCCGAGCACTCACAGGCGTTCAGCTGCCGCTGGAAAGGCTCTTCAGAGCTCCCCCGGCACTTCCCGACCCGTCAGCGCCCGGCCGTGGCTCCAGCCGGTTCCTCCTGCTGCACTGCCCGTGTCCTTGCTGGGCAGGGATCGGGCACAAGTGGCAGTGCCCATTCCCGGCGCCATCCCGGGGGAATGTGGCCCTGGGCCGTCCCAGGAGGGGCTGGCTGTGACCCCGGACGTGGAGGGAGGTGGCCCTGGTTGGTGGCTCGGGGGTTTACACCTGTCAGTGCCTTAGTTCCATTTCACGGATCAACACCTGGCTTGGGCTCTTTTCTTTGTTTCTTTGTAAGGCTGTCGAGTCTCTCCGTGCCCGTGTGGTGCAGCCTCGGGAGCATCTCCGGGGCCGAGCAGGGGGCGCTGAGGGGGAGGAGATTGTTCGGGATAACGGGCTCGGTGGAATAATGCCTGGAAGAACTCCCTGGAACAGGGATAAAGCCCTGGAAGTTTCGACTGTACTGCAGCAGGGTGTGGGATGATGGGTGCCAGAAGGGTAAATCCTGGGGAGTTCTTGGGGTGGGATCAGCCTGTCCCACTGCTCAGGCTCCTTCCCATTATCCGACCATCCCACAGACGGTAAATCCACCTCTACAGGGATTCACAGTAAAGGGATGAAGGCAGGAGTTGGAACCATTAGACTTTGGTCCCCCCAAATGAATTTACCCCCTCTGCAGGGAACGGCGGCATCAGAAGTGCAGGATTTCAAAGCCTGATGTCAGAGTGTTTGTGGCAGGGAAAGGAACCTGATGAGGGAGGAGGTCTCAGTTTCCCTTTTCAGGACCCAGAACTGGAATCAGAGTCTGACCAAGACTTCTCCTCCCGGCCCCAAACCCCAGGCTGTGGCACAGGAGGTGCCAGCGCAGCTCTGGGGGTTCAGGTTTGGAGCCAGGCGGGCACCAAGGGAAGGAATTTGGTGTGGAATTTTCCTTTCCCTCCTGCAGTTTACAGGAAAGAGGAGGTTCCAAGCAGTTGCACTGGTTGGGGAGTTGGATTTTTTTTTTTTTTCTTTTTTTTTTCTTTTTGGTTGCACAAAACAGCTGCTGGAGCAGCAGTTCCTGGTCAGGTGGTTACCAGGAGGAACCCTCGGGAGGAACCCTCGGGAGGGAGGCAGCAAAGCCCATCCCGGGGCAGGAGGGTGGATTGGCAGCGGCTTTGGGGCCTCTCCCCTGCGGGGACGCTCCGTGCCGTGGTCCCGGTGAGCCAGGGGCAGAGGGCCGGAGGGCAGGAGCCGGCCCGGGATTCCCACAGCGGGAATGTGGGAGGATGAGCTGGATCAGCACACAGAATTGCAGCGGTGGGCAGAGCACGGCCCAGGGGCCACCCACGGGGCGGGCCGGGTGCCACCGGGGTGTCACCGGGGTGTCACCGCTGTGGCACAGGGACAGCAGCTGGAGCGAATGCCGGGAGGGAGCAGCCCCGAGTGTCCCGGGTTGTTTTTAATTAATTCTTCCGTTTGCTGTACGTGCAGAGCGAGTCGAAGAGCTTACAGTAATATATTTTAAGTAATATATATTTTAGTAGCTGAAAAGAGTGGACAAAGGAGGGGTTCTGAGGTGGTGACAGGGTACCGGGGGCAGTTCCTCGGCCAGGCCAGCGGGGGTTACTGCAGCACAACTGAAAAGGTTCAGTTCCTGCCATTAATGCAATAAAAAACGGGAATTTTCACGAAGAAGCAATCCAATACTGTTTCCCAGAGGCTTTTCCTGTGTGGACAACAGGCCTGTAAACACAGTTCCAAAAATCCTAAACCTTTGTCTTTTTGCCTTTTTAAAAGGGACTTCGATTGGGCTTGAGGGTCTGTACAGCAAAATCGAGGTGACACCATTTGAAAATGTATTTTTACACAAATAATATAGAAAAAAAATTCATATTTTACATAAGAATTTTAAGTATTTGAAATATGTGTATATATATACTGTATGTACTTCGTATATGCTTTATTTTACATTTTCAATGTATTAAAAAGTATTTGAGCTGGTTGGATCTGAGATGTTTGAAATGTTTGAAAACACAAAAGCAAGGGAAAGGAGCCTGGGGAGGGGGAGAGTGGGTGGGAGCTCTGCAGGGAAGAACAAACCCAGGGTTTGGGGAGGCTTTAGCAGTTTGGGGTTACAGGTTTGGGAAGGCTTTAGCAGTTTGGGGTTGCAGGTTTAAGGAAGGCTTTAGCAGTTTGGGGTTACAGGTTTGGGAAGGCTTTAGCAGTTTGGGGTTACAGCTTTGGGGAGGCTTTAGCAGTTTGGGGTTGCAGGTTTAAGGAAGGCTTTAGCAGTTGGAGGTTTACAGGTTTGGGGGGGCTTTATCAGTTTGGGGTTACAGGTTTAAGGAAGGCTTTAGCAGTTTGGGGTTACAGGTTTAAGGAAGGCTTTAGCAGTTTGGGGTTACAGGTTTAAGGAAGGCTTTAGCAGTTTGGGGTTGCAGGTTTAAGGAAGGCTTTAGCAGTTTGGGGTTACAGGTTTGGGAAGGCTTTAGCAGTTTGGGGTTACAGGTTTAAGGAAGGCTTTAGCAGTTTGGGGTTACAGGTTTGGGGAAGGCTTTAGCAGTTTGGGGTTACAGGTTTGGGAAGGCTTTAGCAGTTTGGGGTTACAGGTTTAAGGAAGGCTTTAGCAGTTTGGGGTTACAGGTTTGGGGAAGGCTTTAGCAGTTTGGGGTTACAGGTTTAAGGAAGGCTTTAGCAGTTTGGGGTTACAGGTTTAAGGAAGGCTTTAGCAGTTTGGGGTTACAGGTTTGGGAAGGCTTTAGCAGTTTGGGGTTACAGGTTTAAGGAAGGCTTTAGCAGTTTGGGGTTACAGGTTTGGGGAGGCTTTAGCAGTTTGAGGTTACAGGTTTGGGAAGGCTTTAGCAGTTTGGGGTTGCGGGTTTGGGAAGGCTTTAGCAGTTTGGGGTTGCAGGTTTAAGGAAGACTTTAGCAGTTGGAGGTTTGGGGAGGCTTTAGGAGTTTGAGAGCCATAAATCATTCCCATTTCCCCTGTGACCTCTGGGAATGGCTCCTCCCCACAATGATGACCCCACACAGGCTCTGCTCGGCCAAACCAACCCCAGAGGGACTGCCTTTGCTCCAGCCCTGGCGGGGAGAAATGGGTGGGTTCTGCACAGAATGGTTTAGGCTGGAAAACACCTCCCAGCTGGTGGAATGCAGCCCTTGTGCACGCCAGGAGTGGGACACACCTCGGGGGCAGGGAGACCCTCAGAGCTGATGCTCTACAGCACCGGACTGTCCTCAGGCACACGGTGCAGACAAGGACCAGAGGCAGAGCTCCAGTGTGGGTTCCACAGGGCTTTGCTCCCGTGGAGGCTCCAGGAGCTGAAGACAAAGAACCCCGCGGTGGGAGCTCTGTTAAACACGGGAGGTTGTAGGGGAGGGGACGGCTCTTTAGGCAGGGGGAAGAGAACAGGGCAGGAGTGGAAGGTGGCGTTCCCATCTGGCAAACCAACAGGGAAAAGCGGGGGAGGAGAGTGGCTCACCTGGGCCAATGGGGCCTCGAGGGCCGGAGAACAGTGCGGAGGGGAGGACTGACAGCCAAGTAAAATGACAGGGAACATCGGAGAACAAGGGGCAGGGTGGGGAGGACTGAGAGCCAAGTAAAATGACAGGGAACACTGGAGAACAAGGGGCAGGGTGGGGAGGATTGACAGCGGGGTAGGAGGGTACAAAGCAGGAGCCAACCAACAACTCAGGGTAGTAATAGAATAAACCATTAGGACAGAACACGCCGCAGCGCTGCGGTAGCCTCTCCCTGTGCTGTGGGACACCAAACCTCCACCAGAGCTTTCACGGCAGCTCCAAGGCAGGGGATTTCTTTACTCTGCAGGGCTTTGGGGGCCAATCTCCCTGCAGAGGTCCGTCCATCTTTGCAGCTCTTAGCACTGGAGTGAATTCCTCTCAGGAGTGGAGTCCCACCAGGGCACTGAGAGCAGCCAGGGGTCTGAGCAGACACAGCTCCGTGTGCTGCTCCTCCTGGAGCTGTCCCCCGGGCCCTGCACCCTGTGGGTGCCAGTTTGGGAAGCAGGAGGAGACCTGGAGTGCCTGCAGCCACCCAGGGAACACAGTTCCCTGCTGAGGGACGCTGGGAGCAGACTGCACCCAGCCTGGTGCCTGCTCTGTGATGCCCTTGTTGGCTCAGGTGAACCCCAAATGACATTTATCCCATTTAATGCAGTGAGTGGATTAGATCCAGGATCGTGTCTGTAACCCAGAGCTGCGTTCAGCAGCCCTGTCCCTGGGATGTGCAGGGAAGGAAATGAGGTGGGAAAAGGAGCAGCGTGAACACATCGGGGTTAAAGGTACAAAAATGAACCCTGGGAAGACACAGAACTGGTGCTTCTGTGTTTAACTGTTATTGGGATGACCTGCAAAGCCAGACCTGGGCACCAGCTGTCACAGCTGCTGGGGCAGGATGGGTTTAACCAGCCCCTGCACGGAGAGGGTCCCGCTGGGGTGAACACAGCCTGGGAAGGGCTGTTCCTGCTGAGCCTCGGCTGTCCAGAGGGATCCTGCCTCCATCCCAGCTTCTTCCCCTCCTGCAAAGCCACCTTGCAGCTGAGAGGGAACAGCAGCCTTGGGAACTGTTCTACATTTAAGGTACATGGGTGAGATAAAATATAACATGGCAAAGTGTTGGGGCTGCTGCACTTCCAAACAAACGTTCCTTGTTCCACTGGTGCTGCTGCATCTCCCAGCCCTTCCCTCCCAGCTCAAAACTCAACCAATTAACTGCTCTCCTGTCCCTCTCAGTTCAGCCTTCTCTGATGCTCATCATGGATTTTGTAGTGGCAAAGCTGGGCTGAGAGTTTCACCTCTGGAGGCCTCTGGGCTCCTCCAGGCCAGATGCCAGGGATGTGATCCCGTGGGCAATGAACGTGCTGCAGCTGCCCCAGCCCCCCCCAGGCCTGCTTCCCGATGGATGCCATTCCCTGTCCCCATGGCATGGGTGCACCTTGAGCTCAGGGACACGGTTTTACTCTGCTGTCCAGAGGTGTCCCAAGGATGAGGCCACAAAACAACTCCACGGGACCTCTGGGCCACTGCCAGCCCCACGCCTGTGACAGCCTGTGACAGCCACACTGAAAACAGGAGAGTGCTGGGGCTGTGGAGCAAAGGCACCTGCAGACACTGAGGGGATTTCTGGGCATTGAAACCAGCCCAGGAGCAACCCCCGGGGGACACGTGGGTATATATACATACATATTTTATATATATGTATAAAATCCCACCCAAGTGTCTCAGAGGGGGATCCCAGGGCTGCTCCCAACAGCCCTTTCCCAAGCTGCCACTGGAATATCCGTGCCTTCAGGATGTGACACCAAACAAAATCCTTCCCTGTGGCTCATGTCCTACCACAGATTCTGCTCCTCTTCCACAACGGCCTTTGGAAATGGATGCAGGATCCTGGAGTTCCTGGGCGCTGGACACTCCCTTCCACCTCTGCTCATGTGTAAAGCAAACGCCGTTTGGGGCTATGGCTCCAGTCCTGCTGAAGATGGTTTTCAGGCTTTCCTTCTGCCGTCCCCTGACAGGGAACTGCACTTCCCTGGCTTTACAAGCTGTGGGCATCTGTTCGATTCTCTTTTGGCACATTTTAAGGGGAAAACATTGGTTTATTGCTTAGCCTGAATAAATTCTGCATTTCCCTCACTTCTTGGGGTCCCCAAGATACTTTGGGAGCATGGAATTGTAGATTTGGGGGAAAGAAAGAAACAGGAAGAAACTTGTATCAGTCAAGTGGCAGGAACTCGATTCCCTCTAACTGGAGGGATTCAGGGCAACACGTGTGTGAGCAACTCACCTGATTTGTGACAGGAAAACTCTGAATGCACTTAACAACTCCGTAAAATCAACAGCACGGAGGAATGTGCAAGAGCCTGGGATTTCTTTTCCCTGAATACATTCCAAGTATCATCAGCTCTGTATTTTAGGTATGGAAGGGGTTGGAGACTTGCCAGTGGGACTAATCCGCCCCAGCCCCCAGGTGGCACCGCTAGACTTTAATTTATTCTCCGTTTTAATCCGTGTGACTAATTAATGACTCTTATCTCGTTGTTCGGTAAGTAAAACCCTTTGTTCCCGAGCCAGGCCGAATTCCCCTGGGACCCTTGGGATGAAGGAGGATGGGCACAGCCCCCAGAGGAGAGAGAAGCCCGAACTCCCAGAGTCAGAGGCATAAGGAAATAACTAAAGCCATGGCACCATCTGGTGTTTTTCCAGGTTCCAGCACTTCTCCCTCCAGCCCACGGCAGACGGTTTTTCCAAAGGCTGCCTCGTTTAGGATGGAAATGCAGCCAGCAGGAATTCCCTTCCCTGACTTGGTCCCAGTGCCGCCCGTGGGCTTGGCTGCGGAATTCCGGGACAAACCGCGCCCCGTCACTGGCACAGACAGCTGGGGATGAGCATCCATCCACACAGCCGCACTCCGAGCGCTCGGCAGCACTGTCCCCTCTCATTTCCCATCTCCTGACAAAGCGTTCCCTCCCACTGGCGCACACCGGGAGTGGTCCCTCCTCTGCACACTGGGGGCAGGAATTCTCCTCCCGTCCTGCAGGCACGGGCAGCGCTGTGCAGGAGGAGCTGTGCCATGTCCCCAGGGGCAGAGGAGCCCGAACAGAGCCCGTCCTGCCGGCTGCTCCTCAGGAAACACTGCCGGCGCTCTTGGTGCTGCGGGCGGCTGCCAGCGAGGCCATCCCCAGTGCCCATGGAACGCTGTTATCCCCATGGAAGATCCCAGTGGAGCAGGGGACGCCGTCACTGGGAACAGCCGCTGTGGCTGTGGTGGGACACGGCCGGAGCTGTGAGCAGCCTCCCCTGGAGCAGGGGACACGTCCTGCAGCGGGACAGTCCCAGCAAGCCTAAGGTGCCCTCCCAGCCCACAGAAACACCGATCCACGGAATGCTTTGGGTGGGAAGGGACCTTCCAGAAACTCCAGTGCCACCCCTGCCATGGCAGGGACACCTGCCACTGTCCCAGGGACACCTCCCACTGTCCCAGGTGCTGCAACCCCAGTGTCCAGCCTGGCCTTGGGCACTGCCAGGGATCCAGGGGCAGCCACAGCTGCTCTGGGCACCCTGTGCCAGCCCTGCCCACCCTGCCAGGGAACAATTCCTGCCCCACATCCCATCCAGCCCTGCCCTGGGCACTGGGAAGCCATTCCCTGTGTCCTGTCCCTGCAGCCCTTGTCCCCAGTCCCTCTGCAGCTCTCCTGGAGTCCCTTTAGGCCCTGGAGGGGCTCTGAGCTCTCCCTGGAGCCTCCTTCTCTCCAGCCTGGCCATTGCCAGCTCTCCCAGCCCGGCTCCAGAGCAGAGGGGCTCCGGCCCAGCGAACTGAGGGGACGGTGCTGAGCAATGGCTGTCGCTGGGTGCTGAGGAGACGGCAGCCGCTCACAGCTCTGAGGGGACTGTCCTGAAGGATGGCTGCTCTTCACAGCTCTGAGGGAGGGGCTGTGGCTGACACGGTGCTGAGGGGACAGCCATGGCTGACACGGTGCTGAGGGGACAGCCATGGCCCACACGGTGCTGAGGGACAGCCATGGCCCACACGGTGCTGAGGGGACAGCCATGGCTGACACGGTGCTGAGGGGACAGCCATGGCTCACACGGTGCTGAGGGGACAGCCATGGCTCACACGGTGCTGAGGGGACAGCCATGGCTGACACGGTGCTGAGGGGACAGCCATGGCTCACACGGTGCTGAGGGACAGCCATAGCTGACACAGTGCTGAAGGGACAGCCATGGCCCACACGGTGCTGAGGGGACAGCCATGGCTGACACAGTGCTGAGGGGACAGCCATGGCCCACACGGTGCTGAGGGGACAGCCATGGCTGACACAGTGCTGAGGGACAGCCATGGCTCTCACGGTGCTGAGGAACAGCCATGGCTGACACAGTGCTGAGGGACAGCCATGGCTCTCACGGTGCTGAGGGAACAGCATGGCTGACACAGTGCTGAGGGACAGCCATGGCCCAGACGGTGCTGAGGGACAGCCATGGCTGACACGGCGCTGAGCGGACGGTGCTGAGGGACAGCCATAGCCCAGACGGTGCTGAGGGACAGCCATCGTTGACACGGCGCTGAGCGGACGGTGCTGAGGGACAGCCATGGTTGACGCGGCGCTGAGCGGATGGCGCTGAGGGATGGCGCAGAAGGCACAGCCATGGCTCAGAGAGTCCCCCACGCTGGCCCGACCATCCCTCTGCCCGCCTCGCTCCCCTCAGGAGGCCCCAGCCCCTCAGGGCGGGCCGGGGGCGGGGCCGCCCCCTCGGCGGCTCGCGCTGCGCCTGCGCGGTCCCGCCGCGCGCCGGGGTGAGCGCCGCGCGGCGCGCGCGCGCTGCGGCGGAGGCGGCAGCGCGCCAGGGGGCGCTGCCCGCCGATTGGCTGAGGGGCGCGAGGAGGCGGGGCCGGGCGGGCGGGGATTGGCGGGGGGCCGCGAGCCCCCGGCGGAGGCGGGCCCTGATTGGCCGGGGCGCCGCGCGGCGGCGGCCGGGACCGTTGGAGCGCGGCGGCGGCTGAGGCCGCCCCTGGAGCCCCGAGCCCCGGCACCGGCTCAGGTACGGCTGGGAGCGGCGGGGCCCTGAGGGGACAGCTGTGGCGGGGCAGCGCCCGGCCAGGCAGGGGGCACCGCGCTGGGGGCGTGGGCCGCTGGTTTGGCCGTGCCCTGCTGTTCCGGCCGCAGAACAGCTGCTGGCAGGGAACCGGAATGTGCGGGCTCCATTGCTTTGGAATTAACGGGATACCCGGAATGTGCAGGCTCCATTGCTTTGGAGGAGCCCCGGAATGTGCAGGCTCCATTGCTTTGGTGTTAACGGAGCCCCGGAATGTGCAGGCTCCATTGCTTTGGAATTAACGGGAGCCCCGGAATGTGCAGGCTCCATTGCTTTGGTGTTAAGGGGATACCCGGAATGTGCAGGCTCCATTGCTTTGGGGTTAACGGAGCCCCGGAATGTGCAGGCTCCATTGCTTTGGTGTTAACGGGATCCCCGGAATGTGCAGGCTCCATTGCTTTGGAATTAACGGGAGCCCCGGAATGTGCAGGCTCCATTGCTTTGGTGTTAAGGGGATACCCGGAATGTGCAGGCTCCATTGCTTTGGTGTTAACGGGATACCCGGAATGTGCAGGCTCCATTGCTTTGGGGTTAATGGGATACCCGGAATGTGCAGGCTCCATTGCTTTGGTGTTAATGGGATACCCGGAATGTGCAGGCTCCATTGCTTTGGTGTTAATGGGATACCCGGAATGTGCAGGCTCCATTGCTTTGGAATTAACGGGATACCCGGAATGTGCAGGCTCCATTGCTTTGGAATTAACGGGAGCCCCGGAATGTGCAGGCTCCATTGCTTTGGGGTTAACGGGATACCCGGAATGTGCAGGCTCCATTGCTTTGGGGTTAACGGAGCCCCGGAATGTGCAGGCTCCATTGCTTTGGGGTTAGTGGGATACCCGGAATGTGCAGGCTCCATTGCTTTGGGGTTAAGGGGATACCCGGAATGTGCAGGCTCCATTGCTTTGGGGTTAACGGAACCCCGGAATGTGCAGGCTCCTTTGCTTTGGTGTTAAGGGGATACCCGGAATGTGCAGGCTCCATTGCTTTGGGGTTAAGGGGAGCAGCAGCCAGGGCAGAAGCAGCACCGTGGCTGTGAAATAAGGCAGTGTTAATTTTTCTGTGGAAAACCGCTGCTTTCTTGGAGGAAAAGCTCACTTGGTGTTTTTTTTGTATCTCTTTAGGTTGTCGTTTAAATGTCTGAAGAAGGAAGTGAGCCCAGGAAAGTGGAAGCTGCCCTGAGAGACTTCTCAGTGTGATTCAGGTAATGGGATCTGTTGAGATTGACTGTGGTGTTGACCTTAGAACCTTGTGTTTTGTACGTTCACTTGCCTGCTTCTTACACTCAGGAAACTGATGCTGACATTTTTAATTTCTGACAAACTTGGCAGAAGCAGTGACTTCTGCATTTTCTGTCATGTGTTGGGCATGTGAAAAGATGGGATCATGTAAAAAGATGGAACCCTCTGTTTAAATTGTGTTTGTGTGCAACACATCCCTCATCTAGGGAAGGTTAATCATAGAATTACGGAATGCTTTGGGTGGGGAGGAACTTTAAACATTTAATTCCACCCCCCCTGCCATGGGACACCTTCCACTGTCCCAGGGTGCTCCAAGGTGGCCTTGGGCACTGCCAGGGACCCAGGGGTGGCACTGAACTGAGCTTTAAGGTCCCTTCCCACTCAAACCTTTGGTCATTGTCTGCTGCAGCTGCCCACTGACAAACCATTCCAGGTGCCTGATGCAGCGGTTCAAAAGGTCACAGGTTTCAGTTCCAGGTTTCCTTTGACCCTTAAACGCTTCCCTGTGTGTAGGATGCTGCTCCAGAGGTGTCTGCCTTAGGCCTTTTCCTGGACTGCTACCCTGTGAAATCCTCTTTGGGTGTCTGCTTGTTCTGTCATGCTGCACAGGATTCTTGTCCTGCTGTGGGGCTGTTGGGGACACCCCAGACCTGCTGCTGGGTCAGTCCCAAGGGAGCAGCTCCCGGGCCGGGCTGTCAGAGTTGGTTCCTGCCAGTTGCAGAATTCTGTGTTTAAGGGGACACATCCAGGACCTCCTGTGAGCTCCCTGGGACACCCTCATTGTTCCCTGCAGTTCCTGTGGTGGTGAATGCAGCAGCCCTGCCAGCATTGTCCCAAACTCCCTGGGTTTGGAGCAGGCTGGGGGTTTTTGGAACAGTAAATGGCTTTATTTGCTGGCTGTGTTGCAGCTGAGGCAGGGAGGCCTCTGGTTTATCCCAGGACCCAACAGCAGTATGTTCCAGGCACTGCTGGGTGCTGGAGAGGGTTTAGGAAGGAGCCATAATGAAAGAGAAAGTGCTTTTGCAGCAACAGAACAGCTGTAAAAATGGAACTTTTGTGCACACAGCACAGGTGAAGTGGAGTGAGAACTTGGAGCCCTGGGTGGATGTTTTGGGTTGTGCAGCCCTTAAACCAAGGGGGATGTTCTCAGTTGTAGCAGACCTTTAATCCACGGTGGATCTTTGTCCTGGGGTGACTTTCTGATGCTTGTGCCCTCAGCTGTCTGTTGTGTGTGTGCTGTAGACTGAGTTCTGTACCTTTAAGGCTGGTCCTGAGAGAGAAGCAGGGTTAGAATCAGAGTGCAGTTTGTTTAGAAAAGCAGCCTTCACTCCTCTGCATTCCTGCTCTGGGACTGCTCAGCTGAGGCACAGACAGCAGTGGACAGGAACCTTTTTTGCTCTTAGTTTAGCCAGCTGAGGCAGAGAAGCTTCCTGGACTTTTGTTTTGGTTTTTTTTCCTTTTTCTTGGGACTGTTTAAACCTGCTGTGGACTGAAAACCCCCGAGGAGGACCCAGGGCTGGCACCTGCAGCCCACCTGGAGCTGGGCCTTTTGTCAGCACCAGAGGAGCTGAAAAGGGACAGAGGGAGCTGAGCTGCAGCCCATGGCAGGGACTGGCTGAATTGACCATCTTACTTCAGAGTAACAAAAGGTTTTATGGTTTCGTGTATTCATTCTTTAGGCCTGTGGGCACTTTGTTTGTTAAATAAATAGGTTTTTTTCCACTTTTCTCCAAGGGAGTTCTTTCCTGGACCAGTTGGAGGAGGGGCTCTTTGGGTCTGCTCCCCTGAGGGACCCTATTCAGGGCTTTTCTGCCAAATTTGCCCTAAACCAGGCCAATGTTCTGAGTTGTGCAGCCCTTACAGCCAGGTGGATGTTCTCAGCTGTCTGCTGTGGAAGCTGGGGCAGTTTCTGAGGAGGGAAACAGCCAGTTTAGAAGTCTAAAAGGCAGTTTAAAGGCAGGCCTTGGGGCTGGGTTGCTGCCTGAAGCAGCCTGAGCTCAGCCTGCCTGTGTGGGCTGCCCTGGGGGAGCTCTAGAGAGCCTGAGGTGGGATTCAGATAAGGTGATTCAGGTGAGGATTTGAATTCATAACGTTTTTATTACGTTAATTGTTTCCCCCTTGGTACCAGGGAGAAGAATCTGTGATTTTATTGTCTCTGCTTCATCGTTCAAACAGGTTTCTATTTATAAACTGTACCTGTATTTAAATAGCTTCATGGGCCTTTCCCAGTCCTGTGGGCTTTAGGACTGAAGTATTTTAACTTCTCAGCTGTGCTTAAATAATACAGATTTATTAAAAAACTTACGTAATGAAGAGTTTTAGGCAGCCTAGATCTGGAAGGAATAGTAGGAGACCTTAAAACTCCACCGCAGGCAGCACATTCTGTTTGGCCAGGTGTTTCTGTGGGAACAAATGGAATTATGACAGCAGGTGCCAGTTCATCACTGAGTTTTAAAAGAGTGGGATGTCTAAAGGATGTGCTGTGGTTACAAGAACACGTAGAATCACAGTAGCTTTAAGTAGTTACTGACTGGTTGTGAGGTGAGGTGTTTTCCAGTCTCTGTCAGTGCAGCTTTTCACTTTGTTTAGGTCAAAGGTTGGACTCAGTGTCCTGGGTGATTCTGTGGTTATGAGGTGGGGAGCAAAGGGGTATAAAGCAAACAGGGAGGGAGCTGAGGCCCTAACTTAATTTCTTTCTAATTAATTTTTTTTTTTAAACAAGAAGTGACAAAACTAAGGGATAAAAACTCTTTAGTTTTACAGAAGCAATGGCAAGTGTCATCAGTTGGACTTTTACTTCAGGCTTATGGTGTTATTATGGAAAGAAAGCCGTGTTTGTGCCCACAGCTGGAGCAGTGAGGAGCACTTGGGGCTTTTGAGGAAGGTGTTGTGTGTCTGGCAGCTCAGAGTCCAGGTTCTCAGGCTGTGTGCTGTTCAGTTCCCATTGCCTGGGGCAGGGGCAGAGACACTTTTAAATGCAGATTAATGGCAATTCCTGCTCCTGTCCTCCTGTGCCCTTTCAGTAACAGCTAACACTTCCCAAACTTCCAGTTATTTTAGGTTAGACCCGTGAAGCTGCTGAGGAAGATTCCACCTTGTAAGTGAATGTAGGAGGTGAAATGAATGAATGAAACCGCAGCAGTCAGTTGTGATGGGGAAGCAGCTCCTCTTCCAGGTGTTGGCTGGAATTTCCCTCCTGCCCAGCTGTGCCAGGAGAGCTCTGCTGGGGCTGCTCTGCCTCCTGGCACTGCTGCCAGCTGTGTGGTGGCTGGCTTCAGGGGGAAGAGGGCAGCAGTGCAGCTCAGAGCCCCCCTGATATCATTATATTTATTATATTTATTATGTTACAGCAGTCAGGTGCAGAGGCACTTGGGCAATTCTCTCCTGGGGCCTGCAGGGAAAGATGGAGTTGGCCTCTTTCTGTTGCTCAGATTTAGGGTAGTGGTTTCAGTGTCCTTTCTGCTGGGAGGTAGGATTAGGAAAAAAAGGCAGAACAGGCTTAACTTAAAGGCCAACAGATAGATTTATTAACACACACACGCTAAAAGAAGGAAATGAGAATGAAAATGCAACTCTCAGAATATTCTTCTTCTTACTACAAAGTGTTTGCCTTTTTACAAACAACATAAAGGGACAAAACTTATGGCCTTTGGTCAGTTTTACCATTTAAAAATCATCTTTTCTCAGCTCTTTAGGAGAGGAGTTTCTCTTGAGACTTGTCTGGAGGTTCTTTACTGACAGCACAGAGCAGTTCTCTGTGGGTCTGAGCTCTCACTAAGACAGCTGCTTCTCTGAGGTTTCTCTTTGAGCAGCTGTTCTCCAACACTGCATGTGGGTCATGGCTGCTTAGCTGGAGTACTGTTTAAAGATGCTTCTTTTAGTATAAAACAAAGATTTTTTTTTTTCCCTTCCATCTCCAAAATCTCTAAAACCAGAGATCTCCTTTTTTCTTAGGAGCAAAGGGCTTCACATCTCTTCTTCTGCTTAAAATTCTCCATTAAATCTTAATTCTAGCAGTCTCTAACTTTGAACTAGAGCTCTGTATCTCCTCTAAACAGCATTTATTATTTTTAGGAGTATATTAGTGCTGAGAGGGAAGGCTTTGCCAGGTTCTTTTGGAAGCACTGAGTGCTCAGAAATCACCTCCACAAAAAACCAGTCTTCCCTTCCTGAGAGGGAGGGGTAAGCCCTTAATTAGACTATTTCCAGCTTCTCACTGCTCAAACCCCCTCCTGGAATATTTCATTTGTCTTACCCAACAGGGGCACTGCTTTATGTCAAGGAAACAACCTCAGCTGCTGCATTTGCTGTCGTTTGCAGGCTCCTGGTAAATCCCACATGAACTGGAGCCTGCAGAGACCAACAGGCAGGTTGTGAAAACCCATTTCTGCTGCTCAGGCTGTGGGGCAGCAAAGGGAAGAGGAGGGTTTGGTTCTCTGGTTGCTCCAGCAGAGCCTCTGAGTGCTGTGGGCACTGAGTGTCCTTGCTGCTGCTCTGCACCTGCCTGTGTCTGCTGGAGAACAGAGCTGAGACATCAGTGCTGCCCTGCAGAGCTCCTGGGGGCTGAGAAGGGATCTGGAGGGCTGTGGGCTTAAAATAACACCTTGGGAACAGGGCTGGGACCTCCAGTGCCACTGTCACCCTCCCCGTGCTTACCCTGACCTGCAGGTCCTCAGGCTGGGACTGCTCTCTGTTCTGGGCACTCAGACTCCCTGATGTGAAATCACAGAAACTCCGGTGGTTTGGAACTCTCCTGGAGTTGAATTTTGAATTTGTTCTGTTTTGTCTGGAGAGAACCTGTGTTAAAAGTTTTGCAAGGCTTTGAAAGAAGCCTCTAATTAAATATTGTTATTTGTTCCATCTTTGTTTAACTTGGATCCAGTACAATCCTCAGCAGTTTCTGACCAGGGGGCAGCTGAGGTTGTTGGGCTCACCCTGGGGCTTGGACCTGGGGTGTTCCTGGAATCACAGAATGATTTGGGTTGGGAAAGTCCTCTAACTCCATCCTGTGCCCAATCCCCACCTTGTCCTGGATGATTGCCACATCCAGGAATTCCTGGGACACCTCCAGGGATGGGGATCCAAACCTCCCTGGGCACTGCCAAGGCCTGAGCACCCTTTCCATGGGGCAATTCCTGCTGCTGTCCACTCTGAGCATCACCTCAGCTGCTCCTGGGGCTCCATTCCCTTCCCATCCTGGAGCATTCCATGGGGCTGGTGTGACCCCTGGCTCCATGCAGCCTGTCCTGATCCCTGTGCAGAGCTCCCTGTCCCCAGCACATCCACATCCCAGCCCTGGGGCTGGCCCTGGGCTCAGCCAGGCTTGGTGGCCTCCATCCCTGTGTCACACCATCCATGGGGCCCATTCCCAGCTGGATCCCTCCAGCCCCAGGGTTATCCCAGCCAGGAGTGTCCCTGTGCAGGCATTTTCCAGCCCCTGAGGGCTCTGTGTCCTGCAAACCAGATGCTTCTTGTGCCTTGGGAAAAGCTCCCAGTTCCAGCAGGAATGGCAGGGCATGCAGGCAGGAAAGCTTTTCTGTTTCAGTATTGGGGCTTTTTGCCTGTTCGTTTTTAATGAAGCTTCCTGCATTATTTGGGCAGGTTTTTGCAGAATCTTCCAGAGCAGCTTTGGATCCACTGGATTTATGGAGGGGAAAAAGAAAAAAAAAAGAAACCATTGACCTGTTTAGAATTTCACTGCAGAGCTGTAATCACTGGGAAGTTACAGTCCATTGCCTGGCTCTTATCCAAGTGTTGGTTTTTCCTTCCACCCTCTGAGGCTGGAGCCACTTTTGGCTTGCAAAGATCTTGCACAATCATCTGAGTCCAGGACATGTCAAAACATGAGTGAGAGACCCAGACCTTTGGGGTTTGGGGAAGCTGCTGCTGGAAGGAGCTTCCCAGAGATGCTCCTCTACTTGCTGGAGATGCAGAAATAACATTTTAGGGTATTTTTCATACTTTTGTGCACAGTTGCTTTTGCTTCAGTTACTGATTCTATAAATGATGGGAGCAGAGTTTAAAATGTTAAAGATAAATTAGAAGAATTGTCAGAAGTGGTTAAAATGTGCTTTAAAAGACGTTGCAAATCTACTCAAATAAATAATAAAGGTTTGTCTCTTTGAAGGATCAGATGTGTCCCCCTGAAATCACTTTGGGTCACTCCTCTTCCTAGGAAAGGGCACAGGGGAACAAAGGAGTATTTTTGATTAATTATGTTTGACTGCTGAGGAAAGGGACTTGGAAAATGAGCCAGAAGAAAGGAATTAGTGAGAGCATCAGGTATTTTGGATAGACAGAGGGAGGGGATTAAATCAGTAATTGTGGGGGTCCTTGTTCAGATCAGGAAAGAAAAGGAAAAATACTTTGTGTTGTTATTGAAATCTGAGATGAACGAATATAAAGACTTTTATTTCGTAAGTTTAACTTTATACTTGAACAAAACATTTATGACAGTTCAGAAATGATTTTAGATTATTTCAGTCAAATGTCAGTTGAAGCCAGGTGAGTTCAGAAGCTCAAAGCAAGGAAATACCAAAGCAGGTGGACACCAGTAACGTTTTCTGCCAGCACAGGTGTGCCCTCAACTTCCAGTCAGGATCTTCATCCCAGTTCTGTTATTTATTAGTTACATTTTTCAGAGTGAGTGAACTGAGAGGGGAGGAAAGCTTTGCCTTGGAGCACCAGGAATGGCAGAAAAATGAAGAATGGCAGAAAGTCACTGGAGCTCCTTCCCTGGGTCAAGCACAGCCACACCCCAAAGTGGCTTTGTGATTTAATTACAAGTTATTCCTGACCATAAATAGGTATGGGCACAGCTTTATTCTCATGCAGCAACTGCAGTTTAATCAGTGACATCAAATATTATTTCTAATGATGTGCAACACCAAGAATGTGAACCAAGTCACATTTCATAAGTGCTAAATGAACTTTCTCTGCTCCTGCCTTTGGCCAGGGAGGCTGTGGCTCAGTGCAGACCAATGTCTGGACTTGGTCACCAAACCCTAAAGGCCAGAACCTCCTTTGGAGTGTTCCTGACAGAATGAAACAAAATTCAGTGAACCAAACCCATCTGTGGGGATTTCCTGAGCCCTGAGCTGTGCTCTGGAGCTGTCCTCACCTGCAGCTGATGAGCTCCAGAAGATCCAGAGCTGCTAAGGAAGGTATTGGCTGGACCTGGGGGGCACAGCCAGGGCTCTCTGGGGGCTCCCAGGAAATCCCTGCAGCCAGAGGGGTGCAAATCTCACCTGCTGTGCTGGGACAGAGCACTGGGAGAGAAACAGGGAGAGAGAAAGGTGTCCAACAGGGAGAATGTGAGTTTGTTAAAGCTGTTTTCCATGGTGGCTGAGTGTAGAATTTTCCCCAGTAGCTGCTGTGGGATTTATGAGTTGTCTTTGCTGTGAACTCTGTCAGAGGGTGCTCCTGAGGCCACACGAGTGTTGTACCTGTGGCAAAGCAGAGAAGGTGAAAGGATGAAGGGAAATGATAAAACTTTGGAAGTGTCCATCAGACACACTCAGCTGCACTTCTCTAAGGTACTGCATTGTTTGCTGCTTTTAGTTGAAGGTTGTTTTTCCATAAGGATTTCCCAGGAACTGGATTCCTGTCCCTGGCAGTGCCCAAGGCCAGGCTGGACAGGGCTTGGAGCACCTGGGGCAGTGGGAGGTGGCCCTGCCATGGCACTGGGTGGCCTCTGATGTCTCTCCAACCCAACCAAACCCACGCTGGGGTTCTGTATTTGGGTGCTTTCCCGTCCTGTGAGCAGCCCTCTCGGGAATTCCTGGCTGCCACATCATTCCATGTTGTGTTTCCTGGCTCTTTGCTCCTGGATTTTGCTGCTGGAGTTTTTTAAAAAGCGACAAGCCAGCAAACAAACAAACAAAGCCAACCCCCAAAATCCCCACCAAAACCCAAAGGCAGCCTCCCCACCCCCTTCAAAGAACCCAACCTAACAACCCAAACCAGCTCAGGCCGAGCTGCTCTCTCCCTTCCCTCTTTTGGGAGCTGAGCACTGTAATTTGCATCCCAAACATAGTTGCAGTTCTTGTGGGTTTGGTTCACTCCTGTTTCAGCTGGAGAGAGACTCCTCATCTTCCTTTTCCCAGCCTCATCTCCGGGGGATCCTCCTGTGCCTGATGGTTCAGGGATTAAAAACAGGTTTGCCAATTATTCTCATACAACCTAATTTCCACCACTTCTCCAAATATTTGGCAGTAAGGTGGGAGTTGGGCTCTTTTCCCGGGGAACTGGGACAGGAGAAGAGGAAATGGCCTCAGGCTGGGCCAGGACAGGCTCAGGGTGGACAGCAGCAGGAATTTCCCCATGGAAAGGGTGCTCAGGCCTTGGAAGTGCCCAGGGAGGTTTGGATCCCCATCCCTGGAGGGCTTTAAAGCCCTGGGGATGTGGCCCTTGGGGACATTGGCAGTGGTGGCCTGGGCAGTGCTGGGGATGGTTGGGCTCAGTGGGCCTCTGAGAGCTTTTCACACCTGAACAATTCTGTGTTTCCACTGCTGGCTTCTCTGCCCTCTCTGTTCAGAGGGTGAGCCCTGCCCAGACAGATCCTCCCCGAGGTGTTTCCCCCTCTCAGTCTGGGGCAGGGGAGAAGCAGCTCATGAGTCCAAAGAATGCCTTTGATGGGTTTGGGGAGCAGGTCCAGGGCTGAGCTGTTCCCCCAGGGAAAAGCACAAACCTTCTTCTCCTTTTGAGCCAGGAGGAGACTGAGGGAGCTGGGAAAGGGGCTGAGCCTGGAGAAAAGGAGCCTCAGGGGGGACCTTGTGGCTCTGCACAACTCCCTGACAGGAGGGGACAGCCAGGGGGGGTCGGGCTCTGCTCCCAGGGCACAGGGTCAGGACAAGGGGAAATGGCCTCAGGCTGGGCCAGGGCAGGCTCAGGGTGGACAGCAGCAGGAATTTCCCCATGGAAAGGGTGCTCAGGCCTTGGCAGTGCCCAGGGAGGGTTGGATCCCCATCCCTGGAGGTGTCCCAGGAATTCCTGGATGTGACACTCAGGGGACAAGGTGGGGGTGAGGTTGGACTGGATGATCTGGGGGGTCTTTTCCTGCTGAAGGATTCTGGGATCATGGAGAGAGCAGATCCCTCCCTCAGGTCTCATTTCAGGGGCAGCTTCAAAGAGCTCAGTCCCTCCTTTTCCTTGCAGGGGTGACACTGAACTCCTGTGAAATGGAGTTGAGTCTGTCTGGGTCCCTCTGACCTCTTTATCCAGGAATTCTCCAGCACCCTTGGGTGCTGTGTCCAGGCACTGGGAATGACCTGGAGCTGCTGTCCTGGCACATGCAGGTGCCTCTCTGTGCCAGGCTGAGCAGAGCAGCTGTGGCAGTGCCCAGGGCCAGGCTGGACAGGAGCCTGGCACAGTGGGAGGTGTCCCTGCCATGGCAGGGGTGGCACTGGGTGGGATTTCGTGTCCCTTCCCACCCAAACCATCCTGGGATTCCATGAATGAGGAATTTCCAGGCAAAGAGATGAGATCATGGTTCTGTCAGGTGCTTTGTGGAAAGTGAGATGGGATTGGAAGCTCGTGTGCCCCAAACCCCCAACTTTTACAAGTCATTAAAAATGCCACTGAGGCTTTTTCCTGTTAAAAACAAATCAAAGAAGACAGAGCAGCACATTGGTTCTGAGCCTGTGCCTTTCTAAAGCAGGAAAACCCAAGGAAATGCAGTGAGTTTTCAGGTCAGAGCCCACGTGGCTGTTCTTTGCTGGGTTCCAGGCTGTGGGATTCCAGCAGGAAATGGGGAAGTGCCCAGGGATTGTTCCTCAGGGGTGGGGGTGAGTGCCAAGGCACGACTTCTGCTGCTCCTGCTGGCACTGGAGGCTGCTGCAGCCTGGAGCCAACTGCCTCCTCAGGTGTGGATGGAACTGTAGAAGAATTGTTTGGGATTTTTGTTTTCTTTGTTGGGGGGATAGACACATAAAACCCTACATTTAATGGTTTTTACGTTGGTGAATTTGGTAAGGAAAGAATAATGTAACCACTGGTTGAATTATAAATTAGATTTTACCCTGATGCTGAATTAACTTGCCCTTTTTGCTGTGGTGGCCTGAGATTTGGTATCTTTTAGGACTGTGTAGTGAAATAAGCCCTGAGAGCTGCTGAACTGCCCCTGTGCCCCCTTCCCTTGGGGCACAAGCTCCTCCTTGCTCCTGTCACTCTTTTGATCTGTTTTTCCAGGAAGGGGAGGCCTCTGTCACCAAACTGGTTTTATTTCCAGCTGAGTTAGTTGGAAGTTCTTTACTTCCCTGGCAAATCCCACTTGACCTCGTGTATCAGGGTTCAAAGTTAAATGAATTTTAACAGGTTTCATTTAAAGGCAAACCCACCATCCCCACAAATCTTGGGAGGTGTTTTCCAAGCTGAAGGATTCAGTGGTCCTGCAGGGAAGAGGAATGGGATGATCTTGTTCCTCCTGACCTCCAACATCCCTGATGTGCAGCATCTCCCCTTTTTTTGCCTCAGCTGCTCCTGAGAGGCCTGACTTGCTCTGTTTTTTATAAACAAAACCCCTTGGAACGCAAAGGAATTCTTTCTGGCGTATTTCTGCAGGTATTAATGCAGCTCAGAGCAGTTCAAGTGTTGAGAATTAATGTTTGCTGTGCTTTGGAAGGTGTTAACAAGCCTGAAGTGTGTGTGTGTGTGCAGTGGGATGATGAGGAGAGGTGTCTGTCTGTCCTGGAATTCCCAGCCCCCAAACAGAATCACTCTGTTCCCACTGAGGGACAGAATCCTGTTCACAGCAAGCTGCTCTTGGAGCAGCAATTCCAACACAAACAGGGGTTTTTTTTGCCATTTTTGTCTCCAGAATGATCGAGGAGAGTGGGAAGAGGAGGAGGACCATGGCAGAGAAGAGGCAGCTGTTCATGGAAATGAGTAAGTAGGAAATGTGAAGACATGATGTCATTTATTCCCCCCTGAGAGCTTCACTGTGACAGCTGCAGCAGATCATCCCCATCCTGCCCCACATCCAGGGGGCTCCTGGAGGAGGAGAAGACCCAAGGGGAGGGACAGCTGCCTGGGAAGGTTCTGAGGTTTATCCCCAGCTCTTGGGGAGCTCCTTCCTTAGGAAATGTTCACATCTCTCATCCTTGCCAATGCCTAAGGTTTGTGGACAACCATTTAAATGAATAATGACAACAGACGGAGCACCTTTGGCCTTAAAAAACGATTAGCAATGGCACTGCAGTGCTGGTGTGACTGGAGAAGGGGTTTGGGGGCTGATTTGTGCAGGATCATCCTCTGGAAGAGTTAAGAATTTGTGTTTGCATGACATCCCATTATCCTGCTGTCCTGCAAGGACTCAGGGCTGAGGGGAGTCCCTGGGTTTGGCCAGCATGGCCTTAATTCCAGATACAGACTGAGGGAGCTCTGACTTAGAGCTACAGGTTTGTACTGGTTTGTGTCCACAGCAGCACTGTTATGGAATCCTGGAGTGGCCTGGGTGAGAAAGGGCTTAAATCCCACCCAGTGCCACCCCTGCCACGGCAGGGACACCTCCCACTGTCCCAGGGACACCTCCCACTGTCCCAGGTGCTCCAACCCCAGTGTCCAGCCTGGCCTTGGGCACTGCCAGGGATCCAGGGGCAGCCACAGCTGCTCTGGGCACCCTGTGCCAGCCCTGCCCACCCTGCCAGGGAACAATTCCTGCCCCACATCCCATCCAGCCCTGCCCTGGGCACTGGGAAGCCATTCCCTGGGTCCTGTCCCTCCAGCCCTTGTCCCAGGTCTCTCTCCATCTTTCCTGTCAGCTCCTCCAGGCACTGCAGGGCCACAGTGAGGTCACCCCAGAGCTGAACAGGCTGAACAATCCCAAGTGTCTCCCAGCCTTTCCTTAGAGCAGAGCTGCTCCATCCCTCTGATCACCTCAGTGCCTCCTCTGGACTCTCTGCAGCAGCTCCAGCTCCTTGTGCTGTTGTCCCCAGGGCTGGGGCAGCTCTGCAGGTGGGCTCTCACCTGAGCACAGGGGCACAGTCCCCCCGTGTGTGCCCTCAGTGGGGATGTGTGTGAGTGTGGGAGATGGATTTGTAGGGAATTCCCAAAGCCTGACAGAAGGCTCACACATATGGATCTGTGTGCAGACTTTGACATGAGAAATGCTGACTGAGAAATGTCATGGAATAGGACAGACATTGTTGAGAGAGAAATGGAACTGGGAACAGGTTTCAAATAAGACTGGATATTTTAGAGAAATAGAACCATGAAAGGTGCATTGCAGTAGGACCCACCAGGGGTAATTTTAGATGATTGGCTTTAAGGCATTTACAGCATTGTGTGGCAAAAGGTGATAGGCCAAGAAATGCTTACAATGGATGGTAATTAGGAAATAGTTTAGCTTCTGATTGTGATGGTGTGAATTACAACATCTGTATTGTGTCACCCTTCTCATGGGACTGAAAATGGAATAAAAGTCTTTAAAGCAGCTCTCAGTTGCCCCATCTCTGGGTCAAAAAAAAAAAACCCAACCAAACATAACCCAACATGTGAGGACACACTCAAGCCTTTTTCCAAATCCTCTTCTCAGCTACATCAGGTGAAAAACAGACTTCATCCCTGTTTCAGCTGGAAGCAAAGGCCCAAACCTTTTTTTGTTGTTTCAGGAGCCCAGAACTTTGATGTGATCCGGCTCTCGACGTACAGAACCGCCTGCAAGCTGCGCTTCGTGCAGAAGAGGTGCAACCGTGAGTGCTACCCTCCTCATCCTCATCCTCACCCCTGCAGGGCTGCCCCAGAGGCTGCACCCTGCCCCTCTGCACTGCACAGGGAGCACTGAGCAGGCCCTGTCAGCTGGCACTTAAACACAGAGCTGATGTTGTCCTAGTTTGGACAGCCAGAGGTCTGCCAGGGAACAGCCAGAGCTCCTCTTGGGATGGAGAATGGAAACCCCCTCCCTCTAAATTATCATAATTTTGAAATTAAGGGGCTTTCAGGCAAAGAGATGGGAATAGGAATAACAGTTCTTTACCAGGAAAATTAAAATACAAATGCAGTAGCACAAAAAAAACAAGCAAACAAACAAAATTTCTAGAAACCCTGCCAGAGTCAGAACACAACCTGGTCAGGCTGCTGGTGTCAGCCCAGATCAATCCTCCTGCAGTGACAGATGTGGTTCTGTGGCAGCAGAGATGATCCTGGAGAAGGTCCAGTGGTGCTGAGCTGGGGCTGCTCTCCCTCTGGGAATCCAGAGCACACAGGCTGTGCTGGGCTTCTGAATGCCAGGGCTGATCCAGGGGGGAATGCTGGGCTCCTGCCCCTGGGTGGAGCCTCTCCCAGTGGGTGCTGGAATTGTCTGAGCCCTGCAGGGAGCCTGGATGGCCCATGGACAGCAGATATCCCTGCAGGGAGGATGGGGCCTGGAAGGGAGAAAGAAACACTGCCCCAGCTGGTTTCACAGCTGCCCAGTAACAGAAGATCCCTCTGGAGTTATGAGGGGTGGTTCATGGAAGAGATAAAGAGACACCTCCCCAACCACTTTGAACAGATTGGAATAGAATACATCTTGCATTGAACTCCAGACAAATAGATCATTAAATATGTGATTAGAAAGGGGCAGCAATTCTTGCCTGATACTCTGTGATGTGCTGGTTAGTCCCAGGTTTAGGTTTATGTTTTGCAGCAGGGAGCACAGAGCAGTGCCAGTTGCAGGTTTAGGGCTCTGTTTTGCAGCAGGGAGCACAGAGCAGTGCCAGTTGCAGGTTTAGGCTCTGTTTTGCAGCAGGGAGCACAGAGCAGTGCCAGTTGCAGGTTTAGGCTCTGTTTTGCAGCAGGGAGCACAGAGCAGTGCCAGTTGCAGGATTAGAGCTCTGTTTTGCAGCAGGGAGCACAGAGCAGTGCCAGTTGCAGGTTTAGGCTCTGTTTTGCAGCAGGGAGCACAGAGCAGTGCCAGTTGCAGGTTTAGGCTCTGTTTTGCAGCAGGGAGCACAGAGCAGTGCCAGTTGCAGGTTTAGGCTCTGTTTTGCAGCAGGGAGCACAGAGCAGTGCCAGGCCCAGGTTTAGGGCTCTGTTTTGCAGCAGGGAGCACAGAGCAGTGCCAGTTGCAGGTTTAGGCTCTGTTTTGCAGCAGGGAGCACAGAGCAGTGCCAGGCCCAGGTTTAGGGCTCTGTTTTGCAGCAGGGAGCACAGAGCAGTGCCAGTTGCAGGTTTAGGCTCTGTTTTGCAGCAGGGAGCACAGAGCAGTGCCAGTTGCAGGTTTAGGCTCTGTTTTGCAGCAGGGAGCACAGAGCAGTGCCAGTTGCAGGTTTAGGCTCTGTTTTGCAGCAGAGAGCACAGAGCAGTGCCAGTTGCAGGTTTAGGATTATGTTTTGCAGCAGGGAGCACAGAGCAGTGCCAGGCCCAGGTTTAGGCTCTGTTTTGCAGCAGGGAGCACAGAGCAGTGCCAGTTGCAGGATTAGGACTCTGTTTTGCAGCAGGGAGCACAGAGCAGTGCCAGTTGCAGGATTAGGGCTCTGTTTTGCAGCAGGGAGCACAGAGCAGTGCCAGTTGCAGGTTTAGGATTATGTTTTGCAGCAGGGAGCACAGAGCAGTGCCAGTTGCACAGCTCTGCACAGGGCACTGATGCCCCTGGGTTTGGGATGGGGCTCTCTCTGCTCACAGACTGCTCCAGGAGCAGAGCCTTTGGTCCTTGGAGGGTTTCTGGGAGCAATAGAAGGCACAAGCTCACACTGAGTGCAGAGCCTTCTGGGGGCACATCCAGGAGGGGATTTCACCATGTCCCTGCTCTGGGTGCTGGGGCATGTTCAGGTTGGGTGGCTGCTGATCCTTAGATGTCTTCTCCACTCTGCTGCAAACATCAAAGCCTGGAAACAGTTCAAAATGTTGTTTAATGTGGTGGTGCAGATCACTTACTGTGGTTTGGAGAAGGTTTTCTGTACGTTGTTTACACTCCTTAGACACAGCAGGGAAATTCAGGGGAATGTTTGGAGCCCCAGAGCTGTGTTTATAAAACACTGTGCTCTGGGTTTGGGAACTGGATCAACTGGAAACAGTCAGAGTTTAACTGGAACATCAAGTTCCTCCATTGATACTCCACCAAGTGTCTTGGGCTGCAATATATAACCAAAAGCATCTATTGTATTCCCAATCTGTTGAAACCAGTTGGAGAGATGTTTTTTCTTTATCTCATAACTCCAGGAGGATCTTCTCTTAATGGGCAGCTGTAAAACCAGGTGGGGCAGTGTTTCTTTATCCCTTCCAGGACCCATCCTCCCTGCAGGGGTGTCTTGGTTTGAAAGACAGGTGTTTGCTAGGGAAAGCTGGAGCTTCCCTTGGAAAGGAGGATATAAACTCCTTTTCTCTAAATTATTATGATCTTGTAATTAGAGGCAAAGAAATGGGAATAGGAATCACAGTTATCTAACCCTCAGCAAGAGGGATGTCTGCTGTCCATGGGCCATCCAGGCTCCCTGCAGGGCTCAGACAATTCCAGCAGCCACTGGGAGAGGCTCCACCCAGGGGCAGGAGCCCAGCATTCCCCCCTGGATCAGCCCTGGCATTCAGAAGCCCAGCACAGCCTGTGTGCTCTGGATTCCCAGAGGGAGAGCAGCCCCAGCTCAGCACCACTGGACCTTCTCCAGGATCATCTCTGCTGCCACAGAACCACATCTGTCACTGCAGGAGGATTGATCTGGGCTGACACCAACAGCCTGACCAACAGGGGCTCAGGGTGTGTTCTGACTCTGGCAGGGTTTCTAGAATTTTTGTTTGCTTGGTTTATTACATTTGTATTTTTTTAAATATTCCTAGTAAAGAACTGTTATTCCTATTCCCATCTCTTTGCCTGAGAGCCCCTTAATTTCAAAATTATAATAATTCAGAGGGAGGGGTTCCATTCTCCATCCCAAGGGGAGCTCTGGCTGTTCCCTGGCAGACACTTGGCTGTGCAAATCAAGACAACGACTCAGCATGAGAGTGTTCAAAATCACTTTGAACAGTTTCTAGTGGGTTTAGAGCATCATCAGATCCTAAAATGGTTTGAGTTTGGGAAGGCACCTTAAAACTCCTCCAGTGCCACCCCTGCCACTGTCCCAGGGACACCTCCCACTGTCCCAGGTGCTCCAACCCCAGTGTCCAGCCTGGCCTTGGGCACTGCCAGGGATCCAGGGGCAGCCACAGCTGCTCTGGGCACCCTGTGCCAGCCCTGCCCACCCTCTGGGCAGGAATTCTGGCTGGTGGCTAAAACACAACATGCTCAGGGGAGGGCTCTGCTCCTTCACGAGCTGTTTCACCTGAAGGGTGGAGTTAAAGCCACCTCTGGGCACTGCTGTGTCCCACAGAGCTGTGAGGGTGAGCCCAGAGGCTCACCCTGTGCACAGTGGCTGCTCCTGCCAAAGGAGAGCTCGCCCTGGCCCCAGGCAGTGCCCTCACAGGGCCTTGCAGGACAGCAGTGAATTGCTTTCCCCTTGGTTTTCAGTTCACCTGGTTGATATCTGGAATATGATCGAAGCCTTCCGAGACAATGGCCTTAACACTCTGGATCACAGCACAGAGCTCAACGTGTCCCGCCTGGAGACCATCATCTCCTCCATCTACTACCAGCTGAACAAACGCCTGCCCTCCACTCACCAGATCAGCGTGGAGCAGTCCATCAGCCTCCTCCTCAACTTCATCCTAGCAGCCTATGACAGGCCAGTACTGCCTGCTCTGGGGACAGGAGTGTGGCCTGGGCTGTCAGCCCTGCTCCCTGAGGGGAGCTGCAGCCCCAGGGCTCCCTGCTGGGGCCTCTTCTGTCCTGTTCAGTGTCTTTGTTGATGACATGGGTGAGGGGATTGAGTCTTTCATTAGGGAATTTGCAGACAGCACTAAGCTGGGGGCATTTGTCAATCTGCTGGAAGGCAGGAGGGCTCTGCAGACAGGCCTGGAACATTGGGATGGATGGGCACAGTCCAATAGGATGGAGTTTAATAAGTCCAAGTGCCAAGTCCTGCATTCTGGCCACAATAACCCCTGCAGCACTACAGGCTGGGGACAGTGTGGCTGGACAGTGCCCAGGCAGAAAGGGACCTGGGGACACTGGTGACAGCAGCTGGACATGAGGCAGCAGAGTGCCCAGGTGGCCAGGAGGGCAAATGGCTCCTGGCCTGGATCAGGAATGGCCAGCAGGAGCAGGGAGGTCACTCTGCCCCTGGACTGGGCACTGGTGAGGCCACACCTCGAGTGCTGTGTCCAGTTTAGGAAGGACACTGAGTGCTGTGTCCACCTCTGGGATCTCAGTTTAGGATGGACACTGAGTGCTGTGTCCACCTCTGGGATCTCAGTTTAGGATGGACACTGAGTGCTGTGTCCAGCTCTGGGATCTCAGTTTAGGATGGACACTGAGTGCTGTGTCCAGCTCTGGGATCTCAGTTTAGGATGGACACTGAGTGCTGTGTCCAGCTCTGGGATCTCAGTTTAGGATGGACACTGAGATGCTCACACACATCCAGAGGAGGCCCCAAGGCTGGTGAGGGGCTGGAACACAAACCCTGTGAGGAATGAGGGAGCTGGGGGTGTTTATCCTGGAGAAAAGGAGGTTCAGAGGCACCCTGGTCACTCTCCACAGCTCCCTGGCAGGTGGCTGTGCCCAGCTGGGGCTGGGCTCTTTCTCCAGGCAGCACTGACACAACCAGAGGACACAGCCTCAGGCTGTGCCAAGGGAAATTTCGGTTGGATATGAGGGAAAAGGTTTTTCTGGAAAGGGTGCTAAAGTGCTGGAGTGGTCTGCCTGGGGAGGTGGTGGAGTCCCCATCCCAGCCCTGGGTGTGTTTAAAGCAGACTGGATGTGGCCAGGGTTTAGTTGAGGGGTTGGGGCTGGGTTGGACTCGATGATCTTGGAGATCTCTTCCAACCTGGTGATTGTATGAATATTTTCAAAGAGCCTTCCTGGGACAGCTGGGAGCCATGTTCTGAGCTGGGAGCTCCTGTTCTGAGCTGGGGGCTCCTGTTCTGAGCTGGGGGCTCCTGTTCTGAGCTGGGGGCTCCTGTTCCGGGCTCCTGTTCTGGGCTCAGCTCCTGTTCTGGGCTGGGAGCTCCTGCTTTAGGCTCAGCTCCTGTTCTGAGCTGGGGGCTCCTGTTCTGAGCTGGGGGCTCCTGTTCTGAGCTCAGCTCCTGTTCTGGGCTCCTGTTCTGGGCTCAGCTCCTGTTCTGGGCTCAGCTCCTGTTCTGGGCTCAGCTCCTGTTCTGGGCTCAGCTCCTGTTTTAGGCTCAGCTCCTGTTTTAGGCTCAGCTCCTGTTCTGGGCTCAGCTCCTGTTCTGGGCTCAGCTCCTGTTCTGAGCTCAGCTCCTGTTCTGGGCTGGGAGCTCCTGTTTTAGGCTCAGCTCCTGTTTTAGGCTCAGCTCCTGTTCTGGGCTCAGCTCCTGTTTTAGGCTCAGCTCCTGTTCTGGGCTCTGTTCTGAGCTGGGCTCAGCTCCTGTTTTAGGCTCAGCTCCTGTTTTAGGCTCAGCTCCTGTTTTAG